>JAHPZR010022877.1:0-11465 GCA_019787425.1 Platygyra sinensis | reverse complement strand
ACTGGGCTTGCTTGCAGCTAAAAAACTTCTAAGAATTTTATCATGGAGCAGCTAGGTGTAGTGGCAGGAAATTTTGCTCTGAGTTTTTCACTCATCTTTTTGAGCATTTTTGTGCATTATCTCGGGCTCCATTAGGCCAATTACTCTGATCTAGGCATCATTGGAAAAATCTTTTCCTCCTGCAGAAGTTGAATTTAGATGATGCCAATTTTGGTCAAAAGTGATAATGTTAGAAGTGGAAGAAAGGCCAAGGTTCATCACAGGCGGTTACGGGCGGCACTGGAGTCAATGGGTTAACATCACCATTGGTAGTTGAACTGTCCGTGAAGTCTGGTCTGTTGAGATATTTACTAGAGTTGCATTGAATAGACCATCTTAAAATTGGCAATATTATTGACATATGTTTTTTCAATCCAATATTTGTTACTTTTCTATAAAATTGTTATTCTTTGTTTCATAATGCACAAACACGTATAATATTTGTTCTAGTTACTTGTAATAAGGAACTACATATGTAGTCTAGCAGATTTTATGAACTACAATTACTGGAACCAGAGAAAATGAATGCATGTGAATAGAATGTTGTATAATTGTCTGTTTCAGCTGGATCCACCTCAAGCCAAGCGGAGAAGGTTGGATACAGATTATACATATGCTTTAGGTCAGCAAATCAATTCTCTTCATTTAATACTTTATATCTGTACTACGTCAATGTAACTTTAGATGATTTTCTCATGAGCCTGAAGACTCTTTCATTCAGGTAAACATCATTAAGGTGATGCAGTACCTCTTATTAACAGTCGCAAAAGACAAAGTTTAAATTTGTACAAACATTTACTTTCACTTGCAACCAAAGTACACATTTGTTGTTCAGTCTTGTATCTGAGAGGACTTATTAATTTCATGCTCTCACAATGAACTTGCTAGACATTGCACAGTAAGTTATTACAGTAAGGACACTCGAACCGTGAACACTTGACATTTTTCTGTACATTTTTTTTTTTGACAATTAAGAAATAATGGCTCTGCTTACGATGTATAGTGTTACATGTTTCGCATTTTGTAAGTGTAAAAACACTAAATACTCTTATCAAAAGGTCGAGCCCGCATTCTATAGTCTTTAAAAAATGTACAAACAAATATCAAGTGTTCACGGTTCGAGTGTCCTCACTGTAACTTGAAAGACTGATTAAGATTTGTGTTTATGTTGGACAGATGATCTGGATGAGTTAGAAGTGTATGGTAAAGAAGAACAGTCTGGGGTCAAGTTAACATCATACACATTTGAAGTGAGTTTATTGATTAATACTGATACTTACATCATATCTACCAAGGCTTGTAATTTACAAGGGTAAACATTATTTCACTCTTGGAAAGTTCTGAAACTAACAACCTGTCACAGTTTTTTGTCATTATTTTTAGAGGATCACTACTCTATATAGAGGATATTACAGGCCAGCATGTGGATATGAATTCTATCTTCAACTGTTCAACTTGATATCTCGCAAGTGAGCACAGCAAACGAGTGAGATATTGACTTGAACAGAAGAAGATAAAATTCATATCCACAAGCAAGCATGTAATATTCTCTTTACTTTATAAACAGCAGTGAATAAGGCACAATTTATTATGTAACCATAATGACTATGGTCTCTTCATGAATGAAGATAGCATGTCATTTTTGCATGTGAAGTTTGAAGTTTTCGCGCGAAAGCTCACTTGGTATTTCACTGGTGTTTATAACAAATTTATTTATCTTGATTTTAAGGTTCCTCATGAGAAGTGGTGTTTTTTATATAATAATTTTTTTATTTTATAAGTTATCCATTATCTTGAGTAGCTTAAGGAGTATGTGCAGTATTCAGTGTGATTCAATTTGAACTTTTTACCATATGGCAACATACACAAATTGTTTGTTTAAAGAAAGTCAAATGAATTGGTCTGTGTGTCAGGTAACGTTCATAACCCAAGAACACAGTAGCATCATCAGGTATTTTGATACATTGAATCAGTCATTCTCTTGATTTTGAGGTTTCAGAGCCACCTTAAATTTTCGAAAACTTAAGGTGGCTCTGAAACCCCTTCGCAGAATTTTTTTAAACTTTGCAAAAAGTTGTATCTTATCATGCTAATTACAATTGGATAATAAAAAAATGGGGGTCACTGAGCTCGTTTTAGAGTTAAGAGCGCTTAAAGCTAAAATTAAGGGTGTTTTTAGCAGGTCATATTGTTGCTTTGGTAACTTATTGTACCACAAAATTAACAGCAACTTGTTCACGGATGATTGGGCAGTTTGTTGATACCATGATTTTGGCTTCAACTGGTACAGAGCGGTTATAATAACCCATCAAACTCTAAGTCTTGGAAAGTACTGGAAACTGTTTTCAGCCACCTTAAGCATCTCATGAATTTACTGACTAGAGGATAGCAGAATACTGCTATTAAACTCCTCAAAACTGCCACATTACTTTTTTTTCTTTGCTGATCGAGTGGAATATTTTAATGGTTTCCTGTTTCATTTCAACAAAATTGAAAAGTTAAAGCTGACAAAAATTAACTATAAATTATAAAAAAATAAATTTGCAATGATAAACAACTGAAAATTCTCTTGTCGCCATCCCCCCTCCCCTACCCCCTACCATTTGTCCATTTTCATTAAATATTTTACTCAGTTTAAAAGGAATTTAAGTGAACTCCAGCCTTGCCTTGGAAACTGATACTGAAATGCTGGAAACAATGTTTCTGAGTGTTCTTTTTCAAAAATTTCCTGGGGGAGCATACCCCTAGACTCCCTTAAGTAGCTTGCGCTTTAAGCGCTCAAAACGCACCTTACGGTGCCAAAGATATGTCAAGTCCAGTGCTTTCACGAATATGTCCGCTACTTTACAAAATTGTCAAAATCCCTGTAGAGGATGAGAAACTATCATATAAAGCATATGTGGTAAAGTTAATAGAACTGGGCCAGGTTCTTTAAAACCCGGTTAAAGTTAACCCAGGATTAAACGTTAACTGAGGCATTATTTTTTCTTCTTTAAAAGTGATTTTCACCTCTAACGTTTGGTCTAGCTTGAGATTAATACAGCTCAAAACTGAAGGGCAAACTATAAACAGATTACCCAACCAAAAAGTTACAAAACTGACATCAAAATTCTCGCTAACCCAGGGTTAGCTTAATGGGGATATGAACAACCCGGCCCTGGTGTCAGTTTGGCTTGCTGTAAATGATACAAACTTCAACACTTTTAGTGGCTTGTAAAGTAACATCTCTGATATATCTATGTTTATTTTGCCAGGTATGTGATAGTTTGCTCAACATAGGACCTTCCACATGTGTTGATATGGGAGAACCTGCATTTCTTTCGGTAAGTGCAACAATAAGCTATGTACTGTAGTTAAAAGATATTGTCTTGCAAGCTCAAGACATTTTTTGTTGTATTCCAGCTCTTTTCATGTTGATATCATAAGCCATGTTAGCTTCACAGACCACTCATAATACTAACAACTTGGGTTGGTTTTTTTTCTTGTGTCTTCCTTTCTGGTTAACTGATGTTGACTTCAATGCCATCCATGCCATGGACAGGAAGAGGTTTGTGCTCTTTATTATGAAGTTCTATTTCTGCATGTTAAAGAATTTTCTTGGTGGCAGTGGAGTGCTCAGTTAACTTTATTTCTAAATTTTAGTTGCACAGCAATGCTTCTTGTATTTCACAACTTCTTTCAATTTGAAGTACATGTACACACATAATACAAGGAAACCTTTTACAATGTTGTTTGCGATGAAGAACTTTCAGTGATTTTGACTGAGTTGACTGTTTCCATTTCAATATTTTGATAGTTTGCTGGTGGTAAGGAACTGGATTTGGAACTTGTTTCATGTTCTGGGTATGGAAAGAATGGTGCATTGTCAGTTCTTCAGGTATTGCATATTTTCATTGTTTGTTACGAATCTCATTCTCAATTTGACCGCAAAATTTATTTTGTTCAATGTGTTCACTGCTACCAGTGGTAAGGTAAACAGAGAATGGATTTTAGGCTTTTTTCAGTGAATTTTTCAACAAGCAAACATACATGCTTGAACATTTCTTCACTTTACACTCTCTCTACAGTTCATATGTGATTTCATTTCATTAGCAGTACAATGTGATGTGGCTTCTTTTCTTTTATCAGTTATTCCAGAACCCCAATAACAGTTTATCCCATGTGTTGTTGTTGTAGAGAAGTGTTAGGCCTCAGGTTGTGACAACGTTTGAGCTGCCTGGATGTGTGGACATGTGGACAGTACTGTCAGGTGATCAGGTAATTGATCTTGTATCCATAGATTATGATGACAATACAATACAATCTAATACAACGCAACACACTACAGTTTTATAAATTCAAAATTTAATATGTTAGAAAACATGAAAGGAAATATCAGATGTTTTCCCTGTAGAGGACATTCAAGCACATCTTTAGACGAGTGAGCACATTTGTAATGAATCTCCATAGCAACTGTTGGAGAATAGATGTCTGAAAGTAGTCTATTTTGACGTTAAGTTTTTACATTTACTGGACAGTAAAATCAATATGGATATAACACAGTTCTGGCCAGAAGCTCTTGGAAACTATTACTAAAATGTTGCAATACAAATGAGATTAGTTACCTTTTAAAATGTTCTTAATAGAAGAACACTGTGTATATGTATGAGTAGTTTTGTACATTGTAGTTACGACTGAATGAAGGAAATCAAAGTCATGAAGTAAAACACTGAGATTCTTTGTGTTGATTTGTTCAGGGTGACAGCAGTTATCACTCATTCCTGTTACTGAGCAGAGAGGACTCTAGCATGGTGAGTGTATCAATAAACACACCACACTGAATGGCAAAATATCTCTTCGAAAAGCTTTTACAGTAGTTAATTACATGCAACAAACTTTTTAATGACAGATGTCTTGCAGGGCTCAAAATTAATGCTCGCAAACTTGCAAAGTGTGAGTGCTTTTGATAATCTGCAAGTGAGAAAAATATCCACTAGCAAATGTTTGTGAGTTAGAATCATCCATGTCTCCCAAACATTTGGAAATAATTTGCTAGTGGTCTCGCCAGTTTGCTAGTGGAAAAAACTCTTACTAGCCGAACTTTGCAAGTGAACTGAAAAGTTAACTTTTGAGCCCTGTCTTGTTGTACCATTGACACTCAATGTTTCAGTTCACACTTGTAATGTGACTTTTACTTCGCCAGTCAAAATTTAAGAATTTCAGTGTTTCATTATATTTCACTGTTTACAGAAAATAGATCTTCCTATTGCCACAAGACAAACTCTATCACCAAACTTCTAGGCTTTCACTGGTTAAATCAAATTTAAACATTCGAAAACTTGTATTTAGAGTACTAACAGTTTTTCAGTAAATATGACTATTTATTTTCAGAGTTGTAGTAGTTGGTATGGGTTTGGGTTGATATAAAGATAACATTTAGTTTTCCAGTATATTTATATCATTTGAACTCTGTTTAGGTGCTGAAGACAGAGCAGGAGATTATGGAGCTTGATCATTCAGGCTTTACATCTCAATACCCAACTGTGTTTGCTGGAAATCTTGGCAATGGAAAATATATCTTACAGGTTATTGTCACATTTAATTGAGCATACCTTTAGGATCTTATTACCTGTTTAGCCAGAGTAAGCAGTAAATGGATCAAATGAGGGGTTCTAAATTCACAAAAAAACTGGCACAGAGTGCATTTTAAAGATTCAAACATAGATAGCTGGTTTTAATTTTTCTTGTAGGTTACTCCCCAGGGTGTCAGGTTACTGGAGGGAGGTGAGAATTTGTGTTTTACTTCTATGTTTATACACAAAGCTATCTAGAAATCATGGCAATGAGATTGTTGTGAAATGTGTGATCAATTAGCTTTTAGTTTTATTTCTCTTTTGTCCTTGGTTTTGAGTTCAATTGCCATATTCAACACTCAAGACACAAAATGTAAAAACTTCAAATCTCATCAAAGCAGTTGTCAGATCTTTATTGATCTTCTCATTTGAAAAAAATACAAATAACTCAGTAGTATTTGATTGCATAATGATTGATACAGAGCAGTTTTCAATGAGTGTTGTAAAAGAAAACCTGATGTAATCAGTCTAGCCAATCACAAAGCACAAGGACAATCTAATAAATACATGTAACAGAAATAAAGGAAACATGTCAATGATTCACAGTTGATTTTGGATGAAACAGTGGCACAAGTTTTTAAAGTCAAGGACTTATCAAAGAGATTAAAAAATGGGTTTTGCCTGCATGTAACTGTCATATCTTGGAATCTGTTATACAAAGTTTGCTGTCTGATGTTATATTATGTTTCAGTAACACAGTTACATCACATTCCACTGGATGCTGGCCTGTCATCTATTGTATGGTGTTCACTCTCTGATCCCTACGCAGTGATGATGACGGCAGATGGTTCCATTATTTTACTTGAGTTTACACTACAAGGTACTGAGCCAAAAGTGAAGATATCCAGGCCACAGATCAATCAAGTAAGTTTTCTTTTTTGTGGTTTTGTGGCTTGTTTTGGCCAACACAAGAATAATAAAGCTGAATATAAGTTAACAAAAATCCATGGCTAGTTCACTAGACTAGTTTAGTTACATTTTAAATGGAGCCTTGATCAGAAATCATTTCCATAATCATTATTAGTTATGGTGGTGCAAGAGTATTCCTTTATTTGAGAATGTAATTCTGATGTTTCTGAATTAAAATAGGAAGTTATTGAATACCTTAATTTTCCTTTTTGCTTGTTTGGTTTCTTTTCAATTTTGTAGGAGTTTAAGTTAACGTAACAGCCACCCTTAAAGACTGTCCACGAGCGGATCGCTGTAGCGCATTCATTTTTCTTATAAACCCCAACAAACCATGCATTTTCTGAAAGCTTAATAGTTCCAGATTATGGCTTATTCCTTTATTAACAACTGCCTCGCAAAGTGGAGGTTGGGTCCCTGAGACATCCAGGAGCTTCCACTATTGGCAGCCAGCTCCTAGATGGAGACTGCTCCCATGGCTGGCAAATCCAGGCAACCTAGCCATGAGCCCCCATGCGGAAGGAGAAAAAACAGGCACCTGTCACACTGATAAAGCAGTGGAAACAAAGGGTGGGACAGGGGAGGGGAGACAGCCTCCAAGGATTCCCCACGCTCAGGAGAAAGGCTAACGCTAGAAACCTGACGTTTGGTGTAGCTTGAGATTACTACAGCTCAAAACTGAAGGGCAAACAATATAAACAGATTACCCAACCAAAAAGTTACAAAACTGACATCAAAATTCTCGCTAACCCAGGGTTAGCTTAATGGGGATTTGAACAACCCGGCCCTGGTGTCAGTTTGGCTTGCTGTGAATGATACAAACTTCAACACTTTTAGTGGCTTGTAAAGTAACATCTTTGATATATCTATGTGTATTTTGCCAGGTATGTGATAGTTTGCTCAACATAGGACCTTCCACATGTGTTGATATGGGAGAACCTGCATTTCTATCGGTAAGTGCAACAATAAGCTATGTACTGTAGTTAAAAGATATTGTCTTGCAAGCTCAAGACATTTTTTGTTGTATTCCAGCTCTTTTCATGTTGATATCATAAGCCGTGTTAGCTT
The DNA here is from genome assembly GCA_019787425.1 of Platygyra sinensis. Lineage (NCBI taxonomy): Eukaryota > Metazoa > Cnidaria > Anthozoa > Scleractinia > Merulinidae > Platygyra > Platygyra sinensis. The sequence goes on along the minus strand of JAHPZR010022877.1, from coordinate 3,840 downwards.
CACAGACCACTCATAATACTAACAACTTGGGTTGGTTTTTTTTCTTGTGTCTTCCTTTCTGGTTAACTGATGTTGACTTCAATGCCATCCATGTCATGGACAGGAAGAGGTTTGTGCTCTTTATTATGAAGTTCTATTGCTGCATGTTAAAGAATTTTCTTGGTGGCAGTGGAGTGCTCAGTTAACTTTATTTCTAAATTTTAGTTGCACAGCAATGCTTCTTGTATTTCACAACTTCTTTCAATTTGAAGTACATGTACACACATAATACAAGGAAACCTTTTACAATGTTGTTTGCGATGAAGAACTTTCAGTGATTTTGACTGAGTTGACTGTTTCCATTTCAATATTTTGATAGTTTGCTGGTGGTAAGGAACTGGATTTGGAACTTGTTTCATGTTCTGGGTATGGAAAGAATGGTGCATTGTCAGTTCTTCAGGTATTGCATATTTTCATTGTTTGTTACGAATCTCATTCTCAATTTGACCGCAAAATTTATTTTGGTCAATGTGTTCACTGCTACCAGTGGTAAGGTAAACAGAGAATGGATTTTAGGCTTTTTTCAGTGAATTTTTCAACAAGCAAACATACATGCTTGAACATTTCTTCACTTTACACTCTCTCTACAGTTCATATGTGATTTCATTTCATCAGCAGTACAATGTGATGTGGCTTCTTTTCTTTTTATCAGTTATTCCAGAACCCCAATAACAGTTTATCCCATGTGTTGTTGTTGTAGAGAAGTGTTAGGCCTCAGGTTGTGACAACGTTTGAGCTGCCTGGATGTGTGGACATGTGGACAGTACTGTCAGGTGATCAGGTAATTGATCTTGTATCCATAGATTATGATGACAATACAATACAATCTAATACAACGCAACACACTACAGTTTTATAAATTCAAAATTTAATATGTGAGAAAACATGAAAGGAAATATCAGATGTTTTCCCTGTAGAGGACATTCAAGCACATCTTTAGACGAGTGAGCACATTTGTAATGAATCTCCATAGCAACTGTTGGAGAATAGATGTCTGAAAGTAGTCTATTTTGACGTTAAGTTTTTACATTTACTGGACAGTAAAATCAATATGGATATAACACAGTTCTGGCCAGAAGCTCTTGGAAACTATTACTAAAATGTTGCAATACAAATGAGATTAGTTACCTTTTAAAATGTTCTTAATAGAAGAACACTGTGTATATGTATGAGTAGTTTTGTACATTGTAGTTACGACTGAATGAAGGAAATCAAAGTCATGAAGTAAAACACTGAGATTCTTTGTGTTGATTTGTTCAGGGTGACAGCAGTTATCACTCATTCCTGTTACTGAGCAGAGAGGACTCTAGCATGGTGAGTGTATCAATAAACACACCACACTGAATGGCAAAATATCTCTTCGAAAAGCTTTTACAGTAGTTAATTACATGCAACAAACTTTTTAATGACAGATGTCTTGCAGGGCTCAAAATTAATGCTCGCAAACTTGCAAAGTGTGAGTGCTTTTGATAATCTGCAAGTGAGAAAAATATCCACTAGCAAATGTTTGTGAGTTAGAATCATCCATGTCTCCCAAACATTTGGAAATAATTTGCTAGTGGTCTCGCCAGTTTGCTAGTGGAAAAAACTCTTACTAGCCGAACTTTGCAAGTGAACTGAAAAGTTAACTTTTGAGCCCTGTCTTGTTGTACCATTGACACTCAATGTTTCAGTTCACACTTGTAATGTGACTTTTACTTCGCCAGTCAAAATTTAAGAATTTCAGTGTTTCATTATATTTCACTGTTTACAGAAAATAGATCTTCCTATTGCCACAAGACAAACTCTATCACCAAACTTCTAGGCTTTCACTGGTTAAATCAAATTTAAACATTCGAAAACTTGTATTTAGAGTACTAACAGTTTTTCAGTAAATATGACTATTTATTTTCAGAGTTGTAGTAGTTGGTATGGGTTTGGGTTGATATAAAGATAACATTTAGTTTTCCAGTATATTTATATCATTTGAACTCTGTTTAGGTGCTGAAGACAGAGCAGGAGATTATGGAGCTTGATCATTCAGGCTTTACATCTCAATACCCAACTGTGTTTGCTGGAAATCTTGGCAATGGAAAATATATCTTACAGGTTATTGTCACATTTAATTGAGCATACCTTTAGGATCTTATTACCTGTTTAGCCAGAGTAAGCAGTAAATGGATCAAATGAGGGGTTCTAAATTCACAAAAAAACTGGCACAGAGTGCATTTTAAAGATTCAAACATAGATAGCTGGTTTTAATTTTTCTTGTAGGTTACTCCCCAGGGTGTCAGGTTACTGGAGGGAGGTGAGAATTTGTGTTTTACTTCTATGTTTATACACAAAGCTATCTAGAAATCATGGCAATGAGATTGTTGTGAAATGTGTGATCAATTAGCTTTTAGTTTTATTTCTCTTTTGTCCTTGGTTTTGAGTTCAATTGCCATATTCAACACTCAAGACACAAAATGTAAAAACTTCAAATCTCATCAAAGCAGTTGTCAGATCTTTATTGATCTTCTCATTTGAAAAAAAATACAAATAACTCAGTAGTATTTGATTGCATAATGATTGATACAGAGCAGTTTTCAATGAGTGTTGTAAAAGAAAACCTGATGTAATCAGTCTAGCCAATCACAAAGCACAAGGACAATCTAATAAATACATGTAACAGAAATAAAGGAAACATGTCAATGATTCACAGTTGATTTTGGATGAAACAGTGGCACAAGTTTTTAAAGTCAAGGACTTATCAAAGAGATTAAAAAATGGGTTTTGCCTGCATGTAACTGTCATATCTTGGAATCTGTTATACAAAGTTTGCTGTCTGATGTTATATTATGTTTCAGTAACACAGTTACATCACATTCCACTGGATGCTGGCCTGTCATCTATTGTATGGTGTTCACTCTCTGATCCTTACGCAGTGATGATGACGGCAGATGGTTCCATTATTTTACTTGAGTTTACACTACAAGGTACTGAGCCAAAAGTGAAGATATCCAGGCCACAGATCAATCAAGTAAGTTTTCTTTTTTGTGGTTTTGTGGCTTGTTTTGGCCGAAACAAGAATAATAAAGCTGAATATAAGTTAACAAAAATCCATGGCTAGTTCACTAGACTAGTTTAGTTACATTTTAAATGGAGCCTTGATCAGAAATCATTTCCATAATCATGATTAGTTATGGTGGTGCAAGAGTATTTCTTTGTTTCAGAATGTAATTCTGATGTTTCTGAATTAAAATAGGAAGTTATTGAATACCTTAATTTTCCTTTTTGCTTGTTTGGTTTCTTTTCAATTTTGTAGGAGTTTAAGTTAACATAACAGCCACCCTTAAAGACTGTCCACGAGCGGATCGCTGTAGCACTTTCATTTTTCTTATAAACCCCAACAAACCATGCATTTTCTGAAAGCTTAATAGTTCCAGATTATGGCTTATTCCTTTATTAACAACTGCCTCGCAAAGTGGAGGTTGGGTCCCTGAGACATCCAGGAGCTTCTACTATTGGCAGCCAGCTCCTAGATGGAGACCGCTCCCATGGCTGGCAAATCCAGGCAACCTAGCCATGAGCCCCCATGCGGAAGGAGAAAAAACAGGCACCTGTCACACTGATAAAGCAGTGGAAAGAAAGGGAAGGACAGGGGAGGGGAGACAGCCTCCAAGGAGTCCCCACGCTCAGGAGAAAGGCTAACGCTAGAAACCTGACTAAAACACCATCCAAATGCTACAATGCTCTGTGGTGCAAGAGCACGAGGAATCCTGGCGCATGCGCATATATAACAAACCACAAAATTTTGTTCAAAAAAAGCTTAACTGGCCA
>JAHPZR010022872.1:0-21584 GCA_019787425.1 Platygyra sinensis | reverse complement strand
AACGCAATAACAATTTCAATTGATTTTCTATTATAACGATTTAAATATGTCTTGTGCAAATCAATTCTTCACTGCTCAGTTCATAGGGTAACTGTTAGCACACTTAATATTGTTCCCTCGTTCAGCAGCATTATTACCATTTAGGTATACTAGTCAGTGAGACAAAGCATAGCGTTTACGTGGCGAACGTAACCTTAGGGCGAACACAAAGGTGAAACTTTTACCGTCTTGCCGTATTTTTCATTGCAAGGTACATTGAAATTGCCATGTACCTTATCTTATCTGTTCTTGCAAGGTTCATTGAATTTTCCCTTTACCTTGCCTAATTCGTGGTTTCAAGGTACATGGAAATTTCCATGTACCTTGCCGTATTCTTCATAAAAGGAAACATTGGCAGAGGTTACCTGAATTACTGATAAACTGGCCAATCATTTTTATAATTGGCAAAATTAACAAAATTCGCGTTGGTTCATGCCAAGAGAAAGCTGCCTCTTACATGCTTTTGACAAAAACATGAACATATTTGTTGCCTTCCTTGCAAAAAAAACCCGCCAATTTTAAGCCGATTCTTGCAACTAGATCTTGCCAAAAATTTTGACTTCTCTTGAAATTTTTACCATGCATGTAGCTGTCTTCAAAGCTCCTGTGCTTGTAAAGATTTCGGTTATTTACGCGTTTCTTACCAGTTGACATTTTCGTTACCGGTGGCAAAATGTAAGGACTTTACGCGAAAATCACGGTGCCAAAACTTTACCACTCTGGCAAACTACTCGCCATAAAAGACATTTAATGCCAGATTTGCTAATTCATATCGAGAACATCCCATTTGCTTTAACAACGTGTTCTTCTGACTTCTGGGTTCAGAAAAAAAAACAAAACAAAAACAAAAAAAAAACATAAACTTGAGCTTGAGTGAACTGAAATACATTCCAGAGGCGATCACGACGGCATTTCAAAATAACAGTTGAAAAAGTAAATTTTAAAAGGCGTACAATTAAAAAGCAGGCAACAAACAGGGGAAGTTAACAAAAGTCAGAGCTAAAACTATCCGTTTCTTGATAGATTATGCCGTTGTTTCTCGGTATTTCGGTTAAAATAACTTGTGCGGGGTTGAATAGTCTCTTCTCGGGGTTAAACACGGCTCACATTTTGTCAACCACTCGAAAAACGCTTGGAAGGAAGGTCGCATCAAAACCGCAGGTCAGGTAGTTTTTCCTTTGCTTTGTGGTCAAGTTCTTTCAAGTCAACAGTAAGTAAAGACTGCTTTTCACAGTTGAAGTACCCTTGTTATCAACATTTTTATATTCTTATCTGATTCTATATATAACCCAATGTACTTCTGGAAAAAAAAAGTTTTGGATAAAATGCAATCTTTTTTGAGAAGTTTTAAAATCGTTCAAATTTGCCGCCATTTTCGTCCACCATTCACACTTGTCTTCCCTTGGTTTGGAATGACTTGTGACGTATATTAAGGAACGCTTGACCTCAAGCTTGACTCATCTCGCTTGTTTTGCATCTGGAAATTTAACTTAGTGGTTCATACAAAATGCTGGAAAGGATGATCGAGCTAATGATAATGAGAATGAAAATGAGTTTGCATGGCGCTAAAACTATAGAAGAATATTGAAAAGCGCTTTACATTAACTTAAATTAATGAATAAATAAACACTAAGAACAGTTCATAAACTTCAAGTTTATAGACTTTAATAAGATCAGTTTCTAAAGACAGTGCCGTATTTCAGCAGAAATAAGTTTTAAGTCTATCTTATGCTTTCTCGTCAAAGTCTTGACAAAAAAAGGAAAAAAAAAACCCTGCACGTAAAGAGTCTCTTCACAAAACAACCACGTGATTGTGCATACTTTTGTGACTCATCTACTATATTTGGACAAGCTGTAACACAAGCCTTTCTCGCGTGATCCATCGAAAAGTACGTGCCCTTAGAAGTTTTTTTTTTTTCCTCAGGATAAGGAAAACGACTATCGATACCTTTTAAATAAGGCTGACAAGACCACATTTTACAACCATAGGCTCTAAAATATTAAACTTTAAACGCTAGAAAGGGCCAACGGGCAAATCAAAAGTACCGGAACCTGGTAGGTTCTGATCAGCAAATTTAAAGGCTTAGAGAAACTGAACGCAGAAAGGCTGACCGTACGGTTGGGGTTAACTGTTTTGCATTTTCTAATATTTCGTCAGGCACGGCTTGACTTCTTCAGGGAATGTTTAACATTCCTAAAGAAACATTCCCTGAAGAAGTCAGGCCATGCCTGACGAAATATTGGAAAATACAAAACAGTTAACCCCAACCGAACGGTCAACGTTTCTGCGTTCAGTTTCTAAAATGTTGCTGTATTGATATATGTGGCACTGAACAATATTGCTCCATCTTATATTAAGAACTTCTTTAATACTCGTAATACAAACTATTAACTTAGAGGATCTAATATTCTATCTCTATCAAGAAGAAACACTACATCATATGGATTTAAATCCATTAGGTATTTTAGGCCCAATATATGGAATTTCTTGGATGATAGTTTGCGGACTCAGTCAGATCTTCAATCTTTCAAGGAACTTGTACGACTCGTGGACTTTGAGAATCTATAGCTATTCACATGTATTTAGTACATTTAAAATTCTAATCTAATTTTAAATTTTAATTATGTATATATTCGCTCAAACTAGCACTGGGGTGTTATACAATAAGTAAATTCAAATTTAAAGCTTTACGTTTCCATGTGTGGAATTTACTTAGGTTTAAGACAATCACAAAATTATTTTTGTCACTTTGTTTGTTTGAAATTTGTTGTTGTAAAACCCCTCGATCCACAACAGTTTTATCCAGCGTACTAAATACGACGAAAAGCGCTGACCACTAAACCACAGACTAAAATATCAGCAGTGGCTTAAGAGGTATTATTATTTCATCTTTGTCGTTCTTGACACATATAAAAGTGAAAAATCTAGGGTGGAGTTCAAAATTAAGGAGAAACCGAACAAACAAACACAAACAAAGGGCTTACCCTGCTGAAACCCGGCTGAATTTAGGCTCCTGCAGCCAGAGAGTGGAGCAGAACCCGCCCTTTCCTATAAACCAGCGACGAGGGAGTTAAGTTTACTCTTCGATCATTTCCATAGCCGCGAGACCAAACAGGTACTGACTGTTCGTTTTCTTTTCTCTTTTTTCTTGTTTTTTCTTTCTTTTTTCTTAATTTTCGGAGATGATACCAAGTTATTTTTGTTTAATTTAATTTTTAAACATTTGATTCTAAATATGTTTCTCATAAAAAAGGTAATTATTCCATGTTCCGGGATTTTCCGGGATGTTCTGGAATGTACCGGAATGTTCCATGTTCTTGGTTTTATCGACGCCCAGGTGAAACTAAATTTACAGGCATGTCTGCAAACAATCTTTTATGTGTACTATTGACTTAAAAAGACGCGTTAAAAAAAACAACGGCTTTCCTCGACCATCTTGAGACTTCTCCACCCACTAACTTTTTTGCTGCGACATAGTTAGCGGGAGATTTCAGCGTAAACGCTAATTGTGAAATCCATATACAAGGATCAATATTTTGATCTTCACATTACAGTGTAAGAGAAGCTTCTTCCCGTCCTTTGCATTCTGTTAAAACAATGAAGTGTTTCTGTTAAAGAACCTTCGGATGATAATTGCTTCCGCGGAACTGGATTTACTTAAAACAATTGATTGCCAGAGACACGAAGCTTTGAAGGAAATACTCCAGATTTAAGAAATTTAAATTCCTATCAGCCCGAATGTATTTTTCCAGAAAAAAAAAAAAAATTCACAACGAATACTATTCAATCTGTTATTTACCTCAGTCGGACGGGCACTGTGGACTGTTGTAGTTCACCACTAAATTTCCTCTTATTCTTATTGGTCTAAAAACTAGCATATTTTTTGAGAGCATCAAATTTCCGCGGGGCAGCTATCAGCCGAGAGTTTCTCGACAGAATCACTCTATTGTTTAAAGTGCACCTAACCCAAAAATATATTTTTCGCTTAATAAAAGTTTTTAAACCTGTTCCAAGCACACTGCGCCTTTTTAAACTCAATCTTGACTTTTTACAGGCTGTAAAAGTTACAAAGTCTAGCCATCATCTGTTACACGACAGAGTTAGTAAAGGACACGGGCGTATTCCTGGTTTGACGCCACAGACCGATTTGCATCGTCTTTGTAAGCATACATCCAAACAACTTTGTAACGTCAAACCAGGAATAGACCCATACCCCTTATTTGCTCGGTCGTGCAACAGATAATTGCCAGATTTCGTAACTTTTACAGACCGTACAAAGTCAAGATTTGGGCTACAAAAGGGGCCCAAAAAGGCCCATTGCGTTTCAAACAAGTGCAAAGATTTATTTAAGATTTATTTATTTTGGGGTGGTTTAGTGCACTTGAATAGTGTCCGTTCGAGGTGAATACCCGGATGGGTACTAATAGTCCGTTAAATGTCTTTCTGTAAACAAATGAGCGTATAGAAAATAAACAATTGAAATTGTCTTAAGAGTCTTTCTCTGAGAAAACCAGCTAGAGGTGAAGGATGGGGGTCGGCCGATTTCCTTGAAACTTTCACCATTTAATGTCTGTCCGCAATGATAATGAATGATGGTATTTAGCAATGAATGATTTGCCAGTAATCGGTTACCCATGTTATGCACAAAAAACTCTGGGATCGCCCGGGGGCAAACATTGCTAGTCGCTAGAAGGGAATGAATGGGGAAAAGCTGTTTCCACGCCCAAAAACAGGGATTTTGGAGAGAGATCAACACTTTTTCGCCGTAGTTTTATCGCCAATTAACTTGGGAATGTTGACATGCGGAATATGCGAGTAATTGTTTGAATAACTGTGATGTATGTGATAAAATCTACCGATAAACTTATTTGCTTTCGAAAGTTATAACGTGTATAAATGGTCTAAAATATCACAAGATTAGATATAGATCCAGGCCTGGTATAAATCGAGAGGAAATAACCTAATAGAGCTTTTTCAGTTGTGTACAGCCTCCTTGTGGCGTATTTTTAAGTTAGGTGACATATAATATTGGAAGTACGCCCCGTGATGATCGATTGTGCTGTGTAGGGTAAAATCCTTGAGCCCCAATAGTAAACATTGCACGTTACGCAGGACTTTAGTCATATCGTACACGTTATTTTCTGTTTGTATTTTTAGCTGCAGTTTACAGCCTAATTGGAACGAGATTTGTACTTTTTAGATTAGGTACGTATAAATATAAGTTCCTCTAATCCATCTTGTTCAAACTCCCTGAAGAACTCTGTGTGATCAGACGAGACCGGTCGGAGAAAATAAAACAAGTTGACAAGATCTGTTGCTTTGTGCTTACCAGTACTTATTTAAAAATAATTGCATTGCTTCTTTGTTGTGATCGATGAACATAATCAGCGATCATAATCGCTTTAGAAGTAAGCAGCGATGCACAATATAGCTATAGTGCCCGTGATCTTGCTTTTCTTAACATATTCCTTCACAGAGTTCGAAGAGTAGCGGCTGAAAAACATTCAGCTTTTTTTTAATCCAAGCAGGACTTAACCTACGGATTTCTTCATGTTTCTCATCGCTCATTTCATCCCTCCAAAGAGCAATAGCGCGGTTAAAACAGTTTCTGTCTCCTCTGACAATGACTTCGCTCCTTTGAGGAGGTAAATGTACATTTCCAGAAGCCATAATTTGTTTACAAAAGAAGTACCTAATAAGAAAACAGGCTCTACACACTTAAACTGAAACTGAAAAGGCTTTATTGGGTTATTTCCTCTCAATCTATACCTAATAATTTTAGACCTTTACACGATGTAAATTTCGAAATAAACATTACGCAAGCAAATTAGTTTATCGTAGATTTTGTCACATATTTCACGGTTATTCTAACAAAAACTTACATTTTCCGCATTTCAACATTCCCTAAGTCCATCTGCGGTAAAACTACGGCGAAAAAGTGTTGATCTCCCTCCAAAAGCCATTTTTTGGACGTGGAAACAACTTTTCGCCATACATTTTCTTCTAGCAACAAGCAATGTTTGCCCCCTGGCGATCCCAGAGTTCTTAGCGCATAGCATTGTATCCGATTACTGGCAAATCATTCATTCTGCTGTTGTTGCTTTTCATAGTTTGACCCCCACCCCTCCCCCCCCCCTTGTTTTGGTCCTCACCGACCCTGACGTTACGCAAAATATATGCAGAATTTGAAGGTCAATAAAATATATTTCGCGTCATTTCTGGGGACTCATATCGATTACTGTTTAACTACACTGTTAAAGGAAAATATCCCGACTTAGCATAAAACTTAATTTTTTATAGAATTTTTCAATTTCCTTGCTATCGTGAAAATGTCTTGGGCCAAATGTGAGGTAATTTCGAAACTGTTTTTCTCAGAGGAGCGGCATTCCTTTCCGGAAATTATAAGATCTTTTTCAAGCCCATCATCTGTTCTCCCAAAATCAGCAAATTCTAACTTGAGCCTTTAAAATGCGTCGGCATGAGCCACGCTCGAAGTCAAAGATCACTCGGTATTTTTGCTAACAAAGTTCCACAGCGGGTTTTTCTTTATTTCAATTTTTTTTGTTTTTGGTTTTGTTTTGTTTTTTTTTTTTTTGTTCGATGAAACTATCCTAACTATCCGCGGTACACCTTACCTTGAAGATCTAGTTGAGTGACGCTTTGGGCAGGAATAACATCAAATTGGTGAGCTAATTTGATTAAGCGTGACATGTCACGGTAATGACAATTGTCAAACCTCAATATAAACAGAACGCATATCTCGCTTCTTTTTACATTTGCATTTTAAACTTGGCAACCACATGTTTTTTTTCCCTCCTACTAGATTAAGTCTTGGAGTCAGGCTTTTGTTGATTAATTAAAATAAAAACATCAACAAATAAAACTTGCAAAAACAACAAAACAATCGTGAAACCTGCCACGGCAAGAGAAGCTTGATACCGAACCTCCGGTATGTTCGTTACATGACAGACAATTATTAAAGAACAACAAATTCATTCTTCTGTAATACGTTGGGTTCCGCCATGAAGCTGAAGTGCTCCTTCTGGTCTGTGGATTCGCCTTGTGGTGCTGAAGGTGTTGGTTTGAGGATTTGTCCCTTGCTAACACGAGATATTGAATCGCATCTCGTCAGTCTTGGTTTGGAAAGCAAGCGTGGCATGACGGGTTCAAAGATCTCCGAAGCCGATTTGATTCTTAGCAGAGCAGGTAAATTTGATGTCTCTGAAGATGAAAGAGGGGAATGAATGTTTGTCCCGGACAATGCAAGAACCTTACAACAGACTGGATCGGCCGAAAACGGGCTGCGTGTTGCCACCCAAGTCATAAGGAACAACGAAAGGGATCAGTAGTCCACGCACCTCTTCGGAACGTCTAATTGTATTTGCTCCGGACTCATCCACCTCTATTGTATTCAGGACTAGGGCCATTGTCTCTGTTGTATATACTATGGTGTTAGCTCGAGCCAATCCTGTTAGACGTTCCGAGAGGTGCGTGGCTCCTCGAAAGGGTAATACAGGGACCCGATGAGTAAATGCCAAGATGTCACAAGGCATTTTTGAGCTGCACGCCCATCCGTTCAGGTTCGTTTTATGTTAACTGACTGACTGCATACTAAACTCGTTTAAAAAAATATCAACAACGTAACATTTATTGCCGTGGAAACCGAATGTGAAGTTAAGCACATTTGTTTTGTTTACATTTGTTCCCCGGTTAAAATTAGTCGTACATGTATCACAGGTCAACCAAACTAAATATTGTCATTTTGATATTACAGGTTTAAAAACAGCTTTTAGTTTGAATTTGGAATAAGGCTGCGCCATTTGAATTAGTACACACGCGAAATTCTTCTATAATGACACTAAAAATCCTCAAATTTGAAGGGCGTAATTTGCGTTCCTTTTCGTCATTTCTGCCATCTAAAGATTGGCAATAAGGAACTTTAATGAGGGTTCACTGATCAATGATGACTTTATTAACAATCCTGACCAAATTGTGACCTGCGGAAACATAGTATCTGATATTAGTGATCATTTCTCGCAGTTTTGCATCTTAAACTCTGTGAAAGATAAAACAAAAGTTAACAAATTTAAAGTGCGAAACTTCTCGCAGTTTTCTGCTGATTGTTTCAATACCGAACTTTCCCAAGTGGACTGGAATGCTGAGACGAAATCGTGCGAAGTGAATGATTTGTTCTCTTCTTTTTTACAACAAGTTTAATAAGCTTGTCAACAAACATGCGCCTAAAAAGACAATTTCAAGTCGTAAAGCAAAACAGCTCTCCAAACCATCGATAACTCGAGGCTTACGCAGCTCCATTAAGATCAAAAACAATTATATGCGTCTGGTGATATCTCTACGTACAAAATGTATAAAGACAAAACTTGTAGCTTAACACGTATAAGTAAACAAAAATACTATTTTAAATCATTTGACTCTAACTTGACTAATATTAAAAAAAAAGAAAAAAAGGAAAAAAAAACCGGAAAGACAATACCATTCTGCGCGATGTTGCGCCATTTGAATTAGCACACACGCGAAATTATTTTATAATGACACTAAAAATCGTCGAATTTGAGGGCGTAATTTGCGTTCGTTTTCGTCATTTCTGCCATCTAAAGATTGGCAATAATGAACTTTAATGAGGGTTCACTGATCAATGATCACTTTATTAACGGTCCTGACCAAGTTGTGACCTGCGGAAGCATAGTATCTGATATTAGGGATCATTTCTCGCAATTTTGCATCTTAAACTCTGTGAAAGATAAAGCAAAAGTTAACAAATTTAAAGTGCGAAACTTTTCGCAGTTTTCTGCTGATTGTTTCAATACCGAACTTTCCCAAGTCGAATGCTATTGTTGAGACGAAATCGTGCGATGTGAATGATTTGTTCTCTTCTTTTTATAAAAAAAGGTTAATACTTCTGTCAACAAACATGCACCTATAAAGACAATTTCAAGTCGTAAAGCAGAACAGCTCTCCAAACCATGGATAACTGGAAGCTTACGCAGCTGCATTAAGATCAAAAACAACTGATTATATGCGTTTGGTGATATCTCTAAGTACAAAATTTATAGAAACAAAATTTGTAGCTTAACACGTATAAGTAAACAACAAAACTATTTTAAATTATTTGACTTTAACTTGACTAATATTGAAAAAAAAAAAGTGGGAAGGAATTAATAGCATACTTGCAAGTAAATCAAAGAGAAGTGAATTCATCACTTCTATTAAAGATCCTTCGGATTCTGACAAAGTTACCAGAGTCCTTATCAGTATAACTATTGTTCTCAACAAACATTTTGCTTCTGTTGGACCAACTTTAGCAAAATAACCTGCCACCCGCTAAACGTCATTATGTTGACTTTCTTAAGAGAACTAAATCAACTCTTCGTCGTTTGCTCTTAACCTGGTTACTCCGGAGGAAATTAGACTGGAAAATTCTTGCATACCAAATAATAAATCGCACGGCTTATACTCGTGTCCGACGCAGATATTAAAGTGCTCTTCAAATCTTATAAGTGGCATTCTGGCGGATATCCTCAATAGATCTATCTCAACTGGAGTATATCTCTCTAAGCCAAAAAGGCAAAGATTATTCCGATTTTTAAACAAGATGATGATACTGATAGGCCTATCTCTCTGCACTCTAATTTCAACAGGATCTTTGAAAAAATACTGTTTACAAGAATGGAGTCCTTGATTGAACAGAAGAACCTGCTCACTCCAACTCAATATGGCTTTTGCAAGGCACGTTCTACTCAGCATGCAATCCTAGATATTGTGAATGCAATACAAACCAATATAAAGCTACTTTTCCGTAGGTACTTTGATGTTTGACCTTCGAAATAGAATAGCTCCATCCAATATTCAAGATCTATTTCAAGATAAATCTAATGTTCATTCTTATAATACATGTTCTTCTGCCTCTAAAAACTTCTATACCAAACCTTCTAGGCTATCTATTCAAGCGAATTCCTTCTCTCGAATAGGGGTAAAAGTGTGGAATACAATACCTCAAGCATTAAGGAATCTTTCCAAAAATGCCTTTAAAAGAAAACTCAAACAAATTTTATTCAACATATTAGGTTCACAAGACTCTTATATTGATTTATCTGAGATTATACAACATGTAAAGTCCTGGTAATAATTCTACTGATCTTCCCTGACTATTTTCATTAACAGTAGCTTTGCCCTTAAAATTTTAAATTAGATCAATGTAACTGTTCTTCTTGTTGTTATTCAATACTGTCTCTTTTCGTTCTACTTTATTAGTTAATTTCTGTTTTAATATATTTTTGTAATTCGGATATTTAGGCATGGCCCACCTAGATTAGCCTTTGCTAAATGCGGGCATGCCCTTTGTTGTAAAATTCAAATAGAAATAAATTAAGTGTAAAGGTAAGTGTAAGTGTAAGCACTGATTATCGTAATTGAAAACTATAGCGACTCCGAAATATTTTTCTAGAAAAATGTGCAACGCTAGCAGGAGCCTTGAAAGTGAATTAATTATGTATTGATTGTTATATGAGAATGACTCAACCACGAGAAACACGCAACGATGATGAAGTCAAGCGATGAATTCGGTGGCCCTCTATGTCCATTTTGTCAACGTACCTGCATTAACAGTCATAAATTGCCTCTGAATCAGCATTAGCACTACAGACAGCGTGCAAATCCACAAAGAGCCTCTCATGATAGTTGTATTTGTCACCTAATGAAAGATGAAAGAAGGGCATTAACATAAGCAGTGTAGCGAAAAACAACTCGCGGCCTTTTGATACAAAATCCATACAAAGTTTAACAAACGAGGAATACGACAATGCAAAATAGTATACCTTGCAGGTAGTCGATCTTAGAGGAAATTTGTTATATTTCCACCAATCATGGTATGTCATTTAGGGCCTATCCGCACTAGCGGACAAAACTGGAATTGTCTCGACAAAATCGAAGGAAAAATTTTGTCGTGAAAAATTTTTGTCTTGTCTGCGGAGTCCGCATACAAATTTTCAAAGCGGGCAAATTCTGTCAACACGATTTCCCTTTTCCTTTGTTTTGCGAAGACGCTTGTGTTTCTTGTTGCGGCGCTCGTGGTCCTAGTTGCGGCGCTTGTACGCCTACTTTTGTTTCGTCGGATTGAAACTGGCGTGGCGACTGGAAAAACACGCCATTGCTACAGCTTGGCCCGGGGCAGGGTTGGAGGGGGGGGGGGGGTTACTCCCATATGTGGGCTATATAGGTACGTGCCGCGGGATAGGGTATGGTTTTTGAGGTTCTCAGTCTTAAATAGGGTATCTTTTTAACTCTTTTGTCACTGTGATCCTGTTATGGTCCTTATTAGGGTTGCTAACCGCCCGCCTATACGAATGTTTTTTGTTTTTTTTTGTTTTTTTAAACTTGATGTTTCCTTTTAAGTATTAACAAAATGATTTTGCAACAGAGGTTTAAATAGCCTTGAATAGGGTGTCATTTTTGTGTGTTTTTGGCCTTAAAAAGGTAGCAATTTTTCGCTTCCTTAGTCCTTAAATAGGGTTAGGGTTCAAGAACCTTCGCGGCACACCCCTATCAAAAATTCGCAGGAGTACCCCCCCCCCCCCCCCCGGGAGCTTGGCCCAGATGCATGAAAATTGTTAAATTGATTGTCGTATGGTGGAACGTTCCAGCGTCCTGCAGAGCTTGTCTGCTCATAGGGCATACCGTCACAGTTTGCCATTGGATTTAAATTCCAATTGCCGGGATTCATTTCTACGCGTTCACTGTTAAAGCTCTAACATCCAGTTTTCAGCGTTTCGCACGATATGCAAGGCGTAGATTACTCAGTCATACAGGCAGGTGTAATAGCTTTCTGACAAATGATTGTCAAGTTTGTTTATTTTGTAGATTTTGTCGAAGTTTAACCCGGGACAAATTTTGTCGGCGGTGCGCTTGAAGATTTGTACGCTTCGGACAAAATTTGTCAGGCCGCGACAAATCGTTCGCACTTGTGAAGTGTTGGCGAAGAGAGAAAAATTGTCTAAATAAACAACTATTTTTGCTAGTGCGGATAGGCCCTTAGTAATAGGAAGTTCGCATGAATGCCAATTCTAAAACAAAAGCGCTGAACTGCCTTTCAGCAGGGAAATACAATAAAGCAGACGGACTTCTTGATATATCAATGTACTTACCTTTAAGGAAGTGGTAGATTTCATGAAGATAAAAAGACCGCTTTGATTTGCAGCAAACTGCGAGCCAGCTTCCTTCATATGAGAAAAAAAAAAAAAAAAATTTTTTTGGTGACTTATATCCGCCCAACAATCAAGTTTGCGGTTTCGGTTTCGAATGAAGCTTGGTTTTTTTTTTTTGTAAATTAGAAATTTCCTTTTTGTATTAACAAAATGATTTTGCAACAGAAGTTTAAATAGCCTTGAATAGGGTGTCATTTTTTTGTGTTTTTGGCCTCAAAAAGGGTAGCAATTTTTCGCTTTCTTAGTCCTTAAATAGGGTTAGGGTTCAAGAACCTTCGCGGCACACCCATATCTAAAATTCTTAGGAGTACTCCCCCCCCCCCGTCCCCCCCTCCAGAAGCTTGGCCCAGATGCATGAAAATTGTTATATTGATTGTCGTATGGTGGAACGTGCCAGCGTCCTGCAGAGCTTGTCTGCTCATAGGGCATACCGTCACAGTTTGCCATTGGATTTAAATTCCAATTGCCGGGATTCATTTCTACACGTTCACTGTTAAAGCTCTAACATCCAGTTTTCAGCGTTTCGCTCGATATGCAACTATGCTTCAGGCGGTAGATTACTCTCAGTTCAATTACCAGGCAGGTAGTAATAGCTTTTCTGACAAATGATTGTCCAGTTTAACACATTTTTGTTTATTTTGTCGATTTTGTCGAAGTTCAACCCGGGACAAATTTTGTCGGCGGTGCGTTTGAAGATTTGTACGCTTCGGACAATATTTGTCAGGCCGCGACAAACAGTTCGCACTTGTGAAGAGTTAGCGAAGAGAGAAAATATGTCTAAATAAACAACTATTTTTGCTAGTGCGGATAGGCCCTTAGTAATAGGAAGTTTGCATGAATGCCAATTCTTAAACAAAAGCGCTGAACTGCCTTTCAGCAGGGAAATACAATAAAGCAGACGGACTTCTTGATATATCAATGTACTTACCTTGAAGGAAAGTGGTAGATTTTATGAAGATAAAAAGACCGCTTTGATTTGCAGCAAACTGCGAGCCAGCTTCCTTCATATGAGAAAAAAAAAAACATTTTTTTTGCTGACTTATATCCGCCCAACAATCAATTTTGCGGTTTCGGTTTCGAATGAAGCTTGCGGTTTCCGTCCCCATGACATATCATTTTACGCACGTGAACTCAAACTATATCCAGCCATTTACAGTAATTAATTAACGAAGAAGCAACAAAATTTAACTTCAAAAGACTACGTTTGTCACTTTTTACTCAGTAAATTAAATCTAGCTATTGATAAAAAAAAAGAAAACAAACATCAAGCCAAGGCGTGATGTTATTTATGTCGATATTAATTACTCAAGGCACATATTTGTCGATCCGATGGTGGTCTATCATGTGACACAACAGCCAATCATGCTAAAGATTGTCATATGTCCGTTAGTATAAAAGATTGGTCACATTCTCAAATATTCCCCCCTCTTGGCGAAAACTTTTTAACCTCCCTCCGCTCCCTTACTTTGCTGATCAACATTTATGCTGTATGTATTTTCGTTTACCAGCTGTGGGGCGCCTTTTTCGCCCCACCTTTGCTGAAAAAGATAATTTAATTACCATGGACATTGTTGACAATTAACTTTTATTTTATTTTCTATTAAAACCGCCACAATATAAGTGGCCAAGACAAGCCAATTCACGAGTTGATCATTTGTTGTATATTATATCATCTTTACCAAACTATAATGCGACCCCACAGAGAGCTCCACGCGAGGTCAGTTTCGTACAATGTATCGGCATAAAAATTAGTTTTATTGAACCCTTGACACTGTTCCCTAGAAACACGTAACAAGATAAGCGCTTCAGAGTGAATAGAGGTGCTTCTGGCTGTTGCGAATAACGAACAGAGCTTCTGTTAAACTTGAATTAAATAATCCCGGCGTAAACGAATGCTTGCTGTTGCTATCATTTGAAGTAAACTAATATCAAAAAATTCCAAACGCGTGTGATTTTAGTTAGTTTTTGTCCCAAACACTTCTTACCGCAGCGTATGTTTGGCTTGTTTATCAGGCTACCAGAGAGGGGTAGATTTTTGTGCAACAAAATGGCGGAACTCGTCAAGGAGGTCTCGGTCGAAGATTGTTTTTCGTTCGATCTGTGTACAGGAAAATCGCGAAGTTGTTACGTTAAGAAACACTAGCTGCTACAAATGGACATCGCAATCCCAAAAGCCTGGGTAGAAGCGACGTAAATGGAAATCTTCAAAATGACGATGTCTATCGACAGCAGTGCGGAGTAGGGATGCCCTGAGGGATGCCGTGTCATCTGGAAGCCAAGGGTTTTTTTCTTCTTCTTCTTCTTTAAAAATATGCTATGAGAGCACTTTTTAGCACTAGTAATATATATTATTTCGCCCGGGAGACCGCTCGATTCCGAAAATAGTCGCACGACAAAGCACATGGTTTTCTAATCGTTCGCCATTTCTTGTCATTGTAAGGTGTTATTTTTACAGAGTTCAATTCTTTCTGTTCAGTTGGCAATTTATATTATCGGTGTTAATGATGTCGTTCTTGATTAATAAGGATTTAGATGTAGAACTTAACAAAAAGAGATGAGATATTAAGTTAATTACACGACGTTTCGAGGACATCTTGTCCTCATTATCAAGTGACAGGAAAAAAAATCAGCGTTGAAATTTAAAGGAGCGAATATACAATATGTTAATATACATGAACAGTTTCGCCCTTAAGAAATCACTTTGAATGTTTAAAGGTGGTTTTTCCTTTTGTATGAATAGCATTTCATACAAAA
The DNA here is from genome assembly GCA_019787425.1 of Platygyra sinensis. Taxonomy (NCBI): domain Eukaryota; kingdom Metazoa; phylum Cnidaria; class Anthozoa; order Scleractinia; family Merulinidae; genus Platygyra; species Platygyra sinensis. The sequence goes on along the minus strand of JAHPZR010022872.1, from coordinate 6,569 downwards.
GGCATTCAAATTTGCCCTTGCCCACTTTTAAACATTCAAAGTGATTTCCTAAGGGCGAAACTGTTCCTGTAAATTAACATATTGTATATTGGCTCCTTTAAATTGCAACACTGAATTTTTCCTGTCACTTGATAATGAGGACAAGATGTCCTCGAAACGTCGTGTAATTAACTTAATATCTATTCCCTTTTTGTTAAGTTTTATTGTTGTCGTTTGTCCTGAAAATGCCGATAACAAGTCCCTCGTATAGTTGGGAACAAAAGCATTATGGCAACCCTCGACTGGCCGGGGTAATTCTAATGTACATGTGAAGCAAATGAATGTACAAACTGAATAGTTAGTTTTAGCTCATCCAATTCCAAATATGTCATTGGTATCTATCGCTCAAAATCTAAAGTTACCATTTGAAAGTTAATTGATGCTTTAACTCATCTATAGTCACAACTCGGTATTAACAGATTTTACAATCCTAACTCTACTTTTTGGGAATTTCAAAAAATATTGATCTAGTGCAGACGAATACAGAACAAAAGGCTCTAACAAAATATCTTATAATAGATAAAGGATACACTCAGTTGATTAACCAGTATACTACTGACTACCATACACAGATAGATCATGTTTATACCAATGTGACACATTGTGTACAATCGGCAAGTACTATAGTGATCATAAGTCTATTTATATTTAGACCATGAAAGCTGTTTGAATATTTGTTTACAATTTTCACTCAGTGTATCATATAAGGTCATTTCATATTTAATTTACCTGAAAATGAAACTTTCCATTCCACATAAGCATCTAAATGTATCAAACAACTATTTGAATCACACAGAGAAAATAGTCACAACATTTATTTTGCTTTGAATTCCCTGTATTTTGCATGTTCCTAAATTCGAATTCCTAGTCCTCATGAAGATCTAAAATTATATGTTACTCTACCAAAATTTCCAGATGTATGACATAAGAATAAATGCTTCAGGTTAAAGGGATTATTTTAGGTGCTGACTACTTCTTGAGGAAGCATGCCATTCATAACTATCACTTTCTTTCGTAAACCCCTTCCTGTGTTGAAATATCAAGCAATAAATATCAAGAAGTAAAAAGCAATAAATATAACTTCAATGTATACCGCAATTACGTAAGTAGCTTATTTTATTTTAGGGTTGAGGAAGGGGGAGAGGAAAGGGCAGCAAATTAAAGATATACCTGTATAATTCTTCTGCATTCATTTTCACACCCTTTTAAGATATGTGACTATTATCTTTATTGTGTATTGCAGGTGAAGCAAGTTGTATTGTAATGTACATGTGCCAATATCCTAGATAAACACTTTAATAACAACTATAGAATAATGTGAAAGTGACAGTGACCAGCACCATTACTGTATGTGTTTGTATCAGCTGCCAGAAATAATATCACAATACTTGAAGAAACTGGCTTTAACACAAGTCTTAAGACTTCATGGAATTAATCTGAGAATTATAGATAGATGTCGAATACTCCTACTTACAAAGAAATAAGATGCCTTCAACCCCTGTGTTAGCTACCACTTGAGCTGTTGAAACAGATTCTTTGCAAAAGACATTGGTTACTAGCATATAAAATGTCTCTCCAGACTGCAAATATAATTAATTACATAACTGGAAACACTTTGGAACTTCATCCTTGTAGGTTGCTAGGAGAACGGAAGGCTAAAGGGTATAATTTTTGAAATCAACTGACATTGTAGAAAGAACAATAATTGGGAAAAAATTGGCTGATAAAAGTTCGTATTTCAGTGCAAATCAAATAGAAAAGTAAGAGAATTCGCCAATTGAACATGCGCCATTTTGTTAGCATTCTCTTCCGGTCACTTCCAAATAAGGATTACCGGCCGCCATCTTGTGACGTCAAAGCGCTCAAGTTTGCGTGCTGTTCGCCTCGGTGCTTCGTTTTGGTGTTCTCGCTCTTCATAAGTCGTCGGATAAGTCGCGGATTTTCGCAGCTATATTTTTATAGTTTGGGATACCACAACGCTTGATAATACAGTTACAAATATGGCTGAGTTTGAACCCTATCCCTTCGAACCTATGCGAGATTTCTCGGATTCTGATGGAAAGAATACAAATTTATACAGCTGACGGCCAGAACGAGTTTGGAAGGAGGGAATACACCTCTTGGTGTAATTGATCGTAATTGCTAGCACTGTGAAAACTGGGAAAATCAGCAAGAGAGAATGTATGTTTGTTGCCAAGAGATTGCCGAAGCCATGACAAAAATATCAGGAGAAATATCGTGATTAGAAGGATAATAAACATGAAACGATTCAGTCACTGTTTTCATTTAGTCCTTACATTGAAATTATGAAAAACCAGCCAGTTGTTTTCAATTTGGAATTTCTGCTTTTTCAGTATTGTATGGCTTAGATTTAGAAGACCATCCCCCTATTCACTGTATAAGTCTTAGTCCAGATTTCAAAACTGTATGTTCGTGAAGAGAAGTGCTGAAGACGGCCATTGTCAGTGGTTTGACTCAGGCGTGTGGCATACGAGCGCTACGGGAACTTGCAACGTGTACGTAACACGTCTATATTAAACATTGTAAATCTTTTTTTTTTCTTTTTTTTTTTTTCTGGGATGATGTGTGATACATCAATTAGCCGCAGGGACCCAGCATTTCACAAATTTTGCAAAGGATTTTCACACTTTTAATTCTCATCGTGTAAAACTTGATTAGCCCTATCAATAATGCAACTTATTTATGAACGATTTATTTGTAGCGGCCAACTACAAGAACGAATCTTTTTAGTAACTCTAGACTTAGTGAAAGAATTTCTTCGCGTTCATTGAACTCAGTCAATTGCATTTTACACACACGGCCGTTGCCTAAATTTCTTGTAGGTTCTGCGAAATGAAAGCGACTGACATCTCTGTGTAGCTACACCACGAACAGAAGGGTGAAAGCAAATTGTCACGGCAATTACAAGTGCTACTTTCGCTCTGGGGTCAATTTAATAAAGAAATTACACTTGTAGTTTTTACACGTGTAATTTACACATGTAACGTCCGACTTGTAAATAAAATGATTTAATAAAAGAATTTTCCAAACTGAAATTTACACGTGTATCCCGAGTCAGGATACAAGTGTAAATTACAATTGTAGCGTTACAATTGTAAAATCCGCTTGAATGAACATGTATTTTTACAATTGCAAATTTTAATATCCCTGCTAACTTTTCAAAATCTACGGGCCTATTTAAAATTCCGAAAGGTGGATGAAGGCGTCCACAGGGAGACGAAATTCCCTTGGATTTTCAATGTCAAAAAGCCGTCTCTCTTAAAAATTCCTAGGTTGATCGATAATTTGACGTCAAAGGAGCTCGTCTGTTTTACAAGTCGTAATCAATATTTACAAGTATCATGCGACTTGTATGTTGCGCTTGTGGTTTACAACTTGGACTCTTGTAAAACTTCAAGTCGGGCTCTTCTAAAAGTTTTACTAAATTTGATACTCACCATTTTTTACACGTGTAGCGCTACACCTGTAATTACAGGTCAGACTCTTGTAACCTGGACTTGTAACGATGTTTATTAAACTCGTTTTCGCCTGCAGTTGTAAAAACAATAGTGCAACTTGTAGATTACAAGTGTAATTTCTTTATTAAATTGACCCCCTGGATTACTCAAACTCTTGCGAACTACTATCGCATGCATCCAATATTTGTTTGAGGGCCTAAACTAACAAATACGAATTTGTGAACGAAAGATAATTTGTTTAAAGCTTGCTCGCCAGAAAAGTAACCCACGGCCAAAAGGTCATATCAGATTATATCAGTCACCTCTTTTTGTAGAGCTCTATTTCTCCGGCGCTCGCTGGATAGCCTTTAGGTTTAACTTTTTTGTGTGTTGAAACAAAGTTGGAACGGAATCCTCGTTTAATCGACGTCTGCTCAAATTGCTTGGCCCACGTGTTTTGAAAGTGAGTACCGGCGGTACTCACTTTCGAAACAGACGTAACAGTGCTTCATTTGAGGCAAATTTTCTCTCTTTATCTGAGCAAGCCATTTGCTTATTTAAAGACTTTTACCTTTTAACGGAAGGCGATGAAAACTAATTCCTCTTTTAATTTAGAATCGCTAGAGGATCTATTGGAATAGTCTACGGCTATGGAGTGAGCCATTTTTCTCGGGCACTTACGAGCAAGAGAATTATATTTTGCGCGAAAGCAAGTGAGCGCAATGACGTTATGCCATGCAGCGCAGCCCTCAACATGGCGGCCAAAATGCGGACTTACATCGTGTGAATGTCAGGAGCTATTTGGCAGTCAGAACGCGTTAAGAAAGGACAAATACGGACAAACACTGCAATTTTTACTCAATAAAAATTATTTGCGTGGTTGCAAATATGTAAAAATAACTTTGTTTTTCACCTTCCGTTCTCTTCTAAAGTCAAGAATGTCAACAAGTAAAATCCACCTGAACTCACTATATTGCATCAAAACTTACCTCGGAAATGAACCTACAAGTATAGCTTGACAGTGGAATACAAATATAGAACTTAGGAGCTCCATATAATGTTCATATATTCATGAACAAATCTAAAGAAAACGCGCAGATATCTAACCGGATTTGTCAAAAGGTGCCCGCAGAAATCGTCAAAACAAGCAAATTCCGCTGCCGTCACAAAAAACACCCCCCCCCCTTCCCCTGCCAGCCCCTTTGCTCTGGTCACACAAGTGCCAATCACCCACCCACTGCACACTGTGGATTCACTCTAATTGTTGATCAATAGGAAACTGTCATTCAGGCCTACAATAGCCCGGGAAAAATCCCCAAGGCATCCTACATTGTAAAGTCTCACTTAACGAGACCAAATACTCTAACTGTTGTCAAAGTCTCAAAAGAACAACCCTCATGGGGCTGTGTTTTGGACACACAACTCAGAGCCACCCATCCACTGCTAAAACTGTCCCTGGGCTGCTTGGAAATGCAGGCCTTGACGGTAACCCACCTTCATTTTGAGCGGCCACAGTGGCTTGACCACAGGTGCACCCGTGTTCAAGCGAAAACTTCAGCGGCCACCTTTTAGCGAATTCGCCGCTCAGATTTCAAGGACCGAACGCCTGAAATTCAGTAAAAAAATCAGCTGATGACACTCGATTTACTTGGCCTGGCTCACAGAATGCCATTCTGGAGAACAACGGGCAGCTATCTAACCGGATTTGTCAAAAGGTGCCTGTAGAAATTGTCAAAACAAGCAAATTCCGCTGCCGTCACAAAGTACAAAAGCCTCCCCCCCCCCCCCCCCCCTTGCCAACCTCTTTGCTCTGATCGCACAACTGCCAATCACGCACGCACTGCACACTGCGGGTTCACTCTAATTGGTGATCAATAGCAAACCATCATTCAGGTCTACAATAGCCCGGGAAAAGTCGCCAAGACATCTTACACTGTAAAGTCTAACTAAACGAGGCCACATACTCTAACTGAAGTGAAAGTCTCAAAGGAACAACCCTCTCAGTCCTGTGCTTTTGACACAAAACTCAGGGCCACCAACCCACTGTTAGAACTGTCCCTGGGCTGCTTGGAAATGCAGGCCTTGACGGCGACCCTTCTGCATTTTGAGCGGCCACCTTCTAGCGAATTCGCTTAGATATACATGTAGAGAAATACCAGTCCTTTACATAAGAACTATAATTAAATGAAACGACTGAACCTCATCATAATGAACACAAAAATAGAATTTTCTTAATTTGTTTCTTTTAATTAAATACAAAATTTCAATGTTACTTTCATTGCACAAAAAATTTTAAACACAACAGCATACCTTCAATCCTATTGAGTGTTTGACCTTCCTGAAGTCTATCCGGGATCCTCTTAAAGCTTCCGAACCCTGTAACATTTATACCCCTACCTATGAGACTGCCTCTAACATAGGTTTCCCACCATATGGCGTTACATTTAGGGTCTGCTGTATCTGACTGTCTAATTCTTCATCCGTAATATCTGTGAAACCACTCCTACCTCGATCCTTTTTCTGTAAAGTGTTTGGTCGGAATTTCCAAAGCAAGTTGCAGTACTTGTCCAGTTCATGCCAGTCTCACGAAGTTGCTCGATCATTTCCTTTGCAATGATGTACGCCGGTCTTCCTCCTGTACTTGCAGAGAATGCCAATAGAGCGTTCTCCTTTGGACGAACGCTGGATTCGTGTAAACTATCTGATGTTTTTTTTTTCTCAATAACACAGTGAAAGACACTTTTAATACCTCAAACAGCTCGCCTAGAGAGGAATTCTGTGACAGTGATGTGGCGATAAACATTCTTGTGTGTTTCTTAAGCTTCCTTGCACAGATTTCTAATCCTACATGATCAGATGCACGATAAACTTAAGCGGTTCTTTCAACAATACTCGATAGCGAATCAATAAACTCTGTAAACTCTTCTGCACTCAGTTGCTCTGCCATTTTAAGGATGAAATCCTGCCAGAATACTCTCCGCTAACTGGTCTCAGCTGCTCAGGGAGAAAAAAAAAATCGATAATCTCGAATGGTGATTTCCTTTTCTAACACAACGTATAGCAATTTTAACT
>JAHPZR010022870.1:0-20000 GCA_019787425.1 Platygyra sinensis | reverse complement strand
CGTAATTGTATTTTTACAGCTTTCACAACACCTCTAATTTGTCTTTTTCCATCTTTTCTTGGATTCTTTTGCAGACTTAAACGCAGCTTAAGGTCGCTTCGAAGTCAGCCTGCAAAGATGAATTTGTTTTCTATGGTGATTGCTGTGTGGAGCACAAAGAAGACAAAGTTTCGATTCTTGGGAGATACAAGATCATCAAACGGACTATAATGAATGTGAGAGTACCATGTGTCGTGACGTGTGGACAGAAGTTAGCAGACATGGAAATGTCGTAGATTTTTAAAAAAATGCCTTCAATTTCTTAGTCTTTTTACTGTTAGAATTTCATGAACCCTTTCTAAAGGTCGTGAAATAAAATTGACGACCTGTCCCGAGGCAGAATTTGCTTTTATAGGTAAAATTTTAAGTTTTTCTTACCGAAGTGATACATGAAACAATTCCACTAACATGCAAAGATTCATTTGCAATAGTTAGCTGAAGAACTGGTACAGCTTCGTAGATTAATTAATGGTTTAAATGGCTGTTAACGATTTTGACCCCGGATGACTTAGCATGGATTCTTGAAGATGCTCGAAGCTGATTTCAGGCGTGCCTGGCTTTGACACAATGCTTTTTCCCTTTTTCTGTCCGAACCAGTCACGTTAGTGCTAACATTTCAGTCAGAGTCAGTGTCGTTTGGAGCTACTAATTTCTTTTTTCGCTTTTGAGTTCCATAGGAAAGCACTTTTTAGAACAGGCATTTGTTTAAAACTCACTCTTTTTCTTTGTTTATTGGATAACAATTGTTAGTATATACTAAAACAGTGGATAGCGTTCAAGGCGCGCTCTGATTGGCTAGTCAAACTCCGAATATCCTTTGCTATTTACCTCCGAGCAACTCGGGACGAAATTGGGCCCATGTTTGCATCCGGGACAAGTGAAGAAATCATGCATCCAAATTAATTTTTTGTGGTGTATCGTATCTCACTGTTTTAGTATATACTAAAACAACTATTCACCTCAGTGTCGGTGGTTAGCGGTGAATAGTTGTTAATTATTTGACAGTGACTAAATAAATTTTACTGCAGACGTGTTCCAGTTTGACGTGACAATCTACGTGCTACAGTTGTTCTCCGGCTACCTTGAAACTGCCCCAGCCTGACGGGTTTCAAAAACAAAATGCGCGAAAGCAACAAGCATTCTGCAGGCGAGGGATCTCACAAGGAATCAGACACAAACTTTAACTTCCAGGAGCATGTGTACGCAGACGATCGGATCCTGGAAATGTATGTCTCGCTTACCGGTCTACTAAACTTGAAAATTACACGCTCCTTTCATTCCACTCTAGTGAGCCTGCAATATGATCACGTGATAATGGTCAGCAGATACCTTGTATTGACGGTTTTCACTTATACACAACACGGATGTCCAGTATCAAAGATGTATCTATGGTAATGGTGCTACTGCCTTGTTTTTTAAGGTATGGTGGAGCTTCACGCACCCAAGTACGTGTGGACGGACGGACTTTGAGTCACGCCGTGAGATCGATGAGTTACCAAATTTTCAAATGTGCGGGACTCAAGCCTCTGCGCAGGGGATCCCCTCCCTATGAGATCACCTTTGATACCAAATTTGTTATGCTGTTGAAGCAACCTTTGCGGATTTAGCTTGCAACACCAACACTTCCAACACTCTTCGAGTTTCGTTACTCACCTATTATTCTTGAAAGCCCTGCTGTAGTTCTTTTGTTTTTCCATTAGATGTATTCACGAGAGAGCTTAGGATTTGGAAAATACACAACTCGACAGCGAATTGATGACAACGAGAAGATCAGATAGTTCATCAGATCAGTAGTTTCTCTTTTTCGTTTCATCATTATCATTTTGCAGTTTCAAATATCATTTACTTGACTTAGTCAAAGGCATCGTATGAAACTGATCGAACTAATTAATATAAAAATCTAGCTTGCATTGAAAGAGATTGTTAGCAGGATCGGGGAGTAGACATAACAGAATGTACTCAAATATTAGGAAAACAACGGATTTTATCGCTCAACAAGCTTAATAGCGATATCCTTAAGCACAAAACACGTCCTTTTCATGGATAGATTACAAACGGCGAACTTGAAATATTTAGGTTTAACTGTTGAAGATTCGCAAACCGTGACACGGTGCCTTTAAGTGGGCGCAGAGGCGACTCCAGGGTAGAAGTTGAAAGGGAGAATTAAATAATTTTAAACGTAATTTATTTCACTTCCACCAGCTGACTGGTTGTAAAGTTGGAAAAAGATAAAACACTTTAAAACATTTATCTTCCTTACAAAACCATCAGCGAACTTTCTACAAATCGTTATATTAATATTCAATTCACAAAATTTATTTCATCTTGCTTTGGCCTTCGCAATATTCTACTTTCAAACCAAACCGATGTATAACTTGGTTGCTATATCATAACCTTATTATATGTTCACCAAAATCATTATTGTTCTAGGTTTACATTAATTCAAAACCTTTTCCAACACTGTGTAAATAAAGCTACTTGTCGCTAAACCGTAGAAGTCGAGGTTAAAAGAAACGTCGCTGTTTCAAATTTTTCTGCCTTGGAACTACCTCTTTTCCAAATTTTGAAGTGAGTGGAACCGAAATTTTCTGTGTTACGAACGAAAATAAAACCTTGATAGATTGTAAATTCATGCAAGTGGTCATACGGGACGGACATACGGACAATCACGTGATAACCAAGAGTTTTGCCATTCGCTGTTTTACCACGGCTCCTCCTCGTTTGAAGTTTCTTGAATACTATTGCCGTTTATAAAATACAAAATGTATTCAAAATTGCGTTCCATCGAAGTGATAAACCTGTCACGGTTGCAGTCAGATCACCTTGCACGTATTAGTCATGCACTCAAACAACCTCGTTTCCAGGGTCCTCTCTCAACTTCAAGAAATTTTAAAACAATAGTATGCAATAAATTTTAAACTCCGACACAGTACTCCTTTTTGCACTGTTGTGGACATCATCGTGGTTATTCACTATCCAGTAATCACATGTTCTCTAAGAGGACTTTTATTTTCTCAGTTATAGTTACACTCTTTTTTTATATATAAGAATGTTGTTATACCGGCTCAGGCTGAATATTCTTATTTTTCTGCAGACTTTAGGCTGAAAATATTCTTGTATTATTCTCAAATTATAGCGGCTTATAACATTTCCGTTTTAGTGTTTGGTATCTAGATCTGTATTTAGTTACATTGTGCACGTGCTCCATCGCTTTTCGTTGCCGAGTCACTTGGCCGTTTTGGTTTTAAAAAGCATGATTTCGCAGAGAAGCAGCGTGATGGAAACGAAAGTAACCGATTTCAGTTTGTTTCAGCTTTGTCAAAGACAATTAAGTGTAATCGCTGCAGTAAACTCTTGGGTCAACCAGCAAGGGTTGTTTCATACGGTTAAGTTAAAAACATAAAATTGTACTGTATTTGACAGATGTTTCAACACACAAAATTATATCGATCCTTTTCAAAATCTCAGCCTCGGCTTTATTCTGAAGATATTCTTACATTTCGCAAATTCCAGCCTCGATATTCTTATAAAATGTATTCTTATATAAAACTGTATAAAAAAAGAGTGTACAGGATCTCTGCATAACTCACAATGAATACAATTTTCTCACTCTATTTATTCCACCCAAGTGAAAACTAAGAATAAAAGAAGCGCACGTAGCCTCACAATAATGACCTGTTGGGTGGGCGAGGAGGAATGAAATGAAAGCGCGAGAATAGCGGCCATATTTCCTCTCACGCCTTCTTCTGGCTGTTCCGAAAACGCGGAGTGCGGAGTGCGGAGTCTAAAAAAAAATTAGAAAAGAAATTAAAAAAAAAATAGACATAAAAGAATTTTTAGGTGAAATACATAAATAAACTAGAAATAGAAATTTAAGACATAAAATCATATCGCGTATATTTCATTCAGTCCTAATGGTATATTTAACTCGCGAATTTCATAGTTAGCAGTTCACTTCTACACAAAAAAAGCAAAGAACAGTCCAGTTTTGACCATGTCTAGAAAATGTGAGAATATTATTGCTACTGCCGTTGCTACTGGTGTTATCCCGGCTGTTTTCGTTGCTGCCGCTACATATGCCGCTGGATAAGAGTCTGCGGTTACTAAAATACGCATTGGATGTTTAAGTAAATAGATCAGGTTGCCATGGCAGTGACTGTTTCATATAGTTCCTTCTCATTGAATGATTTTAAAAATGTTTAATTGTAAAGCTGATTATTAAAATGAACTATGTTGATTAATTTTATACTACGCTGTTTTTAATGTTACCTCCGCCATCCGGTTTGTTCAGTATTGCTGCCTTGCTTCTAAACTATTGTGGTTACGATGTATGCCGCCAGAGGTGTTAGTAAAAGAGGAGGAAATGCAAGGAGAGATACCAACTTAAGTGAAATATAGATCAAGTTGTCTCTGATTATCACATTATCTTTTTATGATGGTTTTAAAAATGTGAAATTATTGTTAAGGATAGCTGAGCTACTACGCGCGCTCTCATTGGTCGATAGTGTATCTTCATTTATATGATAGTATGTAAACACAGTTATTGGGACTACATAGCTTTATCTTAGCAGTTCAGTGGGGATTAGTAGATTTATCCAAAGTTATGTAAACCCTCGACTGTGTCTTGAGTTTGCATAACTGTCTCGAACTCTCTGGCCCCCCTCGTGTTCAGGTAACGCTATGTAAGCACGGAGAAAGTGTTCTTTTGCTTACACCCACGTTTCATTACAGAGCTTAAAATTCACCATTCTCTATTCACTCGTGCAAAACCTCTACGGCCACTTAAATGTGTCTGATACTTGGTTACGTTTCCTCCGGAGTATAATTTTGACAGAAAAGCAAAACGACTGTGTGAAACATAAAAAGGTAATGTTTGAAGGCACCTGTTCCTGGCAGTCAGATTGTATCCGTCGAGTGTCAGATCAAGATCGCGAAAGTAGAAAATCCCACCCCTTCCCTCCTCCCCCTCCCCCCCCCCCCCCCCCCCAAAAAAAAAAAAAACAAAACGACAATTCTTGCAGGGGGTTTTAACCCGGCGAAAAAATCCTACAGAGACAGTGGGCCGGTGAAAAAAAAATTCCTGCAAGCTGAAAAAGTCACAACCCCTCCCCTCCCATCACTTTTCTAATGGTCCGTCCCCAAGGCCTTTGAATATTTACTCTTATAAGCAGATATATGTGCTAATACGAAATTCAGATTGATTTCCTTTGAGGAAAAAATTGACAAAGTTGTCTTTGTGTCGGCTTTGTCCAAGAGCAAATAGACTTTAAGGAGACGAATAGATAGTTCAGGACGCTTAGCATAATCAGATAATTCATTTGGCTTAAGTCAGAGGCATGGTGTAAAACCCAGCAAATTAACATGAAAATCTCCAGAATTGAAGGGTATGTACTGGCAGGAGTAGAGATAACAGAATGTACGCAAATGTGAGAAAAACGACAGTTTTTATTAGTCAGCACAGTTGCTTGTGAACTCTCTTAGCACAAAACACATCCTTTCCATGTAGGACAATCGCTAGGTGCATTCATCACGACAATTGTCTGATTCTCCTTTCTCTAAGCACTCGTCAATACAATTTTCCACAATATTGTCAGGACGCGGATCATTGATCACATCTTTGAAGTATTCTCCAAGACGTTCTGCGGTGTCTGAAAAATGAAAAGTTGAGTTAGAGTCAGTATTGCATCCCCTGTTTTCGAGTAAGCAGTATTCAAAAATTGTGTTAAAATTACTTCTTTAATCTGCTCTTTTTAACCTCTTGACTCCCCGCGTCACGTTTGCCTCTTAAACAACAAACTTTCTCATCATTTTACTGCTAAATCAGTTTTATTTTTTTTCATAAACATTACAACATATAGTTATCCTGTTCTGAGAATTTATTTTGTGGAAAGATAATGATCTCGTTTCAAACTCTCCTCGCAAGTTCAAACGATACCTGGAAGAAATACCAATTAGGCGTTAGTTCCGAATCTCTCGCTTTCTACTGACCTTCGTACACAGACCTTGACGTCACCGACAAAATCATAATAGCCAAAAAGATCACCAAGTAAGCAGTCTTCATGCTTGAACTCCCAGCAAAAATATAATGAACGATCTGAAACAAGTACATTGATTAAAAAAAAAAAAACACCGCAATCAATCCCTCTAGCAAAGTCCTTCTCAACTTATTTTTATACGGAAAGACGAAAAAAATAATTTTCCTCTCTTAGTAAATTAAAGCAAATATATTGACTTCGTTTGATCACTGGAGATAGCCCTTACTGCCTTTAATACGCAGCAGCAAAAGACACTTTAGCATCGGATGCCATCATGCTGTATAGTGTCTCTCTCTCGGTGTTAAATTTGAAAATGGGGGTGGTGCCTGGAATGAACTGGATCTACATCAACCGGCATTCTTAGAACATCATGATTACTATAACAGAAACTGTGTGCTGTAAATAATGTGTTCTCGTTACGTGCTCTTTTAATAAGTGAGCGAAGGTCAAGTACAAAAGCCTTATTAAAATAACATGGCAAGACCATTGACTTATGAATGCCATATTTTACAAAGGTTCAGTACATTGTTGAAGATGAATGAGACGAACAAGGACTCAGAAAATTCATCCTTGGAATATCTTACCTGGTTCCGCTCGGAGGTCTGAATTTCCAGGGTTCAAACCTACGTCAAGTGATCACTAGTTAACGGAGGATGAAGCCGACAACTTTTATCTGCAATGAGATGGCAAAGTTAATCCCTCTTTCTTCTGACCCTATTGTGGGTTCTATCCTCGTGTATCGGTTCACAAGAGCCGATACAAAAGACCGAACAATACAGAACAGCTAACCAATGACTCCTAAACAAAGAAAGAACGATGTTTATTCCCTTGTGAATCAGTACACCAGGACGGAACCCTATTGGTGTCTCCTGTGGCTTAAATCATATTCTTTCCACTAATTCCCAACAGCTTTCATTATGCCTTCATAGTTGAAGTAGTTGAGTACATAGCTTAACTTATGTTCCAGCACGACAATTAAATATAATATCAGTAGTATTATCGTGAAAAGCGCCGATATCTACCTTAGCGCATGAAGAAATACTTTGTATAAAAATAAATCTATTCTAATTCTGCCTTCAAATGTATTTTATAATAGGGGTCATCCACTAGATTAGCCTTTACTATTTGAATGATCCAACTCGCTCCCTTTTTCATTGTTAAATTTTTTTCCCTTTATTCCTTAGCTGTACTGTGTTTAGTTGCTACATATCTGCAAATCAAGCACAAGCCCTTCAATTGAAGATAAGAAAGCACTAGAGAAGATGGAACGGCCTACATATCTTGTAAAACCGAGCTGAGTTAAATAAATCATCTTGTCAAAATCATCTTGATATGTACGTCCTTGCTGCGATCTTGGAGTCGAAGATTACGGAAGATCAAAGTATATCGACAGGAGTTGATTCATGGAAAATTATCTGATCTTAATCCCTTGTGATTAAACTGGAGAAAATTTTCATATTTGCTGGACGAATGAGACAAACAATGACTCAGAAAAAAACATTCGTCATCGAATATCTTACCTGCGTCCGAGGTCTGAATTTCAGATGCGGGTTAAAGTAGTTCAAATCTACGTCAAGAGATCACTAGTTAACGGAGGATCAAGCCGACACCTTTTATCTGCAATGAGTTGGCAAAGTTAATCCTTCTTTCTTGTGACTCTATTGTGTGTCTATGCTGTGGCTTAAATCACATTCTTCCCACTAAATTCCCAACTGCATTGATTGAAGTAGTTGAGTACATAGCTTAACTATATGTTCCAGCACGACACTTAAATGTAATATCAGTACTTTGCGTAAAAAGCGCCGATGGAAGGATTCAGTGAAATCTTACCTGATCATGCACCATAGCTAATTAAAACTATGTATGCACGTCCCTGGTGTGATCTTGGAGTCGAAGATTACAGAAGATCAGAGTATATCGACAGGAGTTGATTGATGGAAGATTATCCGATCTTAATCCCTTGTGCTTAAACTGGACAAAATTATCATATTTACTGGACGAAAGATATCTAGATGACAGGTAATCAAATAATCACTCGCGCCAGGGATATACGTTGTTGAAACTAGAAATAGGTGTCTTGGAATGGGCTTCGGTTGACTTTAATTTATCGACTACTGAAGGAACAATTTCTGAAAACCAAAGGCAATCTTCTCTTAATGTGTGCGTGCTCTTCTAGAACGAGGAGGTCATTCGGCAGAAATTCTAAGAAATGGCGGGACTTTTCTCAAGGCGTTGTTTATTATAAATGTATAACAACAATCATCGATTAGGAAGAATCTGACAATCCTTTGAATTGAAGTGTTTTTTTTCTTGTTGAATTCGTCTCTACCCTAAATCTGAAAACAATTTAGTATTAATATATGGAAAGAGGTGTGACTGGAAAGGCCGTCTTCTTCGCAAATTAATTAAGGTCCTCATTGGAACTCTTTTCTAAGTTGCGACTCCCGCACTCAAATGCTTTCGTTATGACCCAATCCGGGCGAGGGTTGTCCAATACACACAATCTGATGCAGTTTGAAAATTCCCCCGTTTCAATCTGTACTAATTTTATTACAAAGTTCAGTAAAAAGAGCGGTTTTCAATTGAGTGTCGAATAGAAATAATCTAAATAATGGGGTTTTGCATTTCTATGTTCAAATCTGGTTCCAATTTTCTATGCTAATCATAAGTAATGCCAAATCCAATCAGTGTCGATCAGTGTAACTAGCTAATATTCGTTTGCTAGGGTAACATGTTTTGGTTTTACATGATACTCGACGGAAACTGATAACAAACAAAAGCCCCACGCTGGAAATAGAATTTCTGAAGAACCAATTAAAAGTTGCGATGGTATTTTACACGTTTTTTGGCGGCTTTTTTTTCTGGGGGGGGGGGGTGGGACCTTAATTAATTTGCGGAAGAAAGACGACCTTTCTAGTCACGCCTCTTTCCATAAATTAATACTAAATTGTTTTCAGATTTAGGGCAGAGACGAATTCAACAAGAAAAAAAAACACTTCAATTCAAAGGAAGATTCTTCCTAATCGATGATTTGTTATACATTTATAATAAACAACGCCTTGAGAAAAGTCCCGCCATTTTCTTAGAATTTCTGCCGAATGACCTCCTCGTTCTAGAAGAGCACGCACACATTAAGAGAAGATTGCCTTTGGTTTTCAGAAATTGTTCCTTCAGTAGTCGATAAATTAAAGTCAACCGAAGCCCATTCCAAGACACCTATTTCTAGTTTCAACTACGTATATCCCTGGCGCGAGTGATTATTTGATTACCTGTCATTTAGATATCTTTCGTCCAGTAAATATGATAATTTTGTCCAGTTTAAGCACAAGGGATTAAGATCGGATAATCTTCCATAAATCAACTCCTGTCGATATACTCTGATCTTCTGTAATCTTCGACTCCAAGGTCACACCAGGGACGTGCATACATAGTTTTAAATTAGCTATGGTGCATATCAGGTAAGATTTCACTGAATCCTTCCATCGGCGCTTTTTACGCAAAGTACTGATATTACATTTAAGTGTCGTGCTGGAACATATAGTTAAGCTATGTACTCAACTACTTTAATCAATGCAGTTGGGAATTTAGTGGGAAGAATGTGATTTAAGCCACAGCATAGACACACAATAGAGTCACAAGAAAGAGGGATTAACTTTGCCAACTCATTGCAGATAAAAGGTGTCGGCTTGATCCTCCGTTAACTAGTGATCTCTTGACGTAGATTTGAACTACTTTAACCCGCATCTGAAATTCAGACCTCGGACGCAGGTAAGATATTCGATGACGAATGTTTTTTTCTGAGTCATTGTTTGTCTCATTCGTCCAGCAAATATGAAAATTTTCTCCAGTTTAATCACAAGGGATTAAGATCAGATAATTTTCCATGAATCAACTCCTGTCGATATACTTTGATCTTCCGTAATCTTCGACTCCAAGATCGCAGCAAGGACGTACATATCAAGATGATTTTGACAAGATGATTTATTTAACTCAGCTCGGTTTTACAAGATATGTAGGCCGTTCCATCTTCTCTAGTGCTTTCTTATCTTCAATTGAAGGGCTTGTGCTTGATTTGCAGATATGTAGCAACTAAACACAGTACAGCTAAGGAATAAAGGGAAAAAAATTTAACAATGAAAAAGGGAGCGAGTTGGATCATTCAAATAGTAAAGGCTAATCTAGTGGATGACCCCTATTATAAAATACATTTGAAGGCAGAATTAGAATAGATTTATTTTTATACAAAGTATTTCTTCATGCGCTAAGGTAGATATCGGCGCTTTTCACGAAAATACTACTGATATTATATTTAATTGTCGTGCTGGAACATAAGTTAAGCTATGTACTCAACTACTTCAACTATGAAGGCATAATGAAAGCTGTTGGGAATTAGTGGAAAGAATATGATTTAAGCCACAGGAGACACCAATAGGGTTCCGTCCTGGTGTACTGATTCACAAGGGAATAAACATCGTTCTTTCTTTGTTTAGGAGTCATTGGTTAGCTGTTCTGTATTGTTCGGTCTTTTGTATCGGCTCTTGTGAACCGATACACGAGGATAGAACCCACAATAGGGTCAGAAGAAAGAGGGATTAACTTTGCCATCTCATTGCAGATAAAAGTTGTCGGCTTCATCCTCCGTTAACTAGTGATCACTTGACGTAGGTTTGAACCCTGGAAATTCAGACCTCCGAGCGGAACCAGGTAAGATATTCCAAGGATGAATTTTCTGAGTCCTTGTTCGTCTCATTCATCTTCAACAATGTACTGAACCTTTGTAAAATATGGCATTCATAAGTCAATGGTCTTGCCATGTTATTTTAATAAGGCTTTTGTACTTGACCTTCGCTCACTTATTAAAAGAGCACGTAACGAGAACACATTATTTACAGCACACAGTTTCTGTTATAGTAATCATGATGTTCTAAGAATGCCGGTTGATGTAGATCCAGTTCATTCCAGGCACCACCCCCATTTTCAAATTTAACACCGAGAGAGAGACACTATACAGCATGATGGCATCCGATGCTAAAGTGTCTTTTGCTGCTGCGTATTAAAGGCAGTAAGGGCTATCTCCAGTGATCAAACGAAGTCAATATATTTGCTTTAATTTACTAAGAGAGGAAAATTATTTTTTTCGTCTTTCCGTATAAAAATAAGTTGAGAAGGACTTTGCTAGAGGGATTGATTGCGGTGTTTTTTTTTTTTTAATCAATGTACTTGTTTCAGATCGTTCATTATATTTTTGCTGGGAGTTCAAGCATGAAGACTGCTTACTTGGTGATCTTTTTGGCTATTATGATTTTGTCGGTGACGTCAAGGTCTGTGTACGAAGGTCAGTAGAAAGCGAGAGATTCGGAACTAACGCCTAATTGGTATTTCTTCCAGGTATCGTTTGAACTTGCGAGGAGAGTTTGAAACGAGATCATTATCTTTCCACAAAATAAATTCTCAGAACAGGATAACTATATGTTGTAATGTTTATGAAAAAAAATAAAACTGATTTAGCAGTAAAATGATGAGAAAGTTTGTTGTTTAAGAGGCAAACGTGACGCGGGGAGTCAAGAGGTTAAAAAGAGCAGATTAAAGAAGTAATTTTAACACAATTTTTGAATACTGCTTACTCGAAAACAGGGGATGCAATACTGACTCTAACTCAACTTTTCATTTTTCAGACACCGCAGAACGTCTTGGAGAATACTTCAAAGATGTGATCAATGATCCGCGTCCTGACAATATTGTGGAAAATTGTATTGACGAGTGCTTAGAGAAAGGAGAATCAGACAATTGTCGTGATGAATGCACCTAGCGATTGTCCTACATGGAAAGGATGTGTTTTGTGCTAAGAGAGTTCACAAGCAACTGTGCTGACTAATAAAAACTGTCGTTTTTCTCACATTTGCGTACATTCTGTTATCTCTACTCCTGCCAGTACATACCCTTCAATTCTGGAGATTTTCATGTTAATTTGCTGGGTTTTACACCATGCCTCTGACTTAAGCCAAATGAATTATCTGATTATGCTAAGCGTCCTGAACTATCTATTCGTCTCCTTAAAGTCTATTTGCTCTTGGACAAAGCCGACACAAAGACAACTTTGTCAATTTTTTCCTCAAAGGAAATCAATCTGAATTTCGTATTAGCACATATATCTGCTTATAAGAGTAAATATTCAAAGGCCTTGGGGACGGACCATTAGAAAAGTGATGGGAGGGGAGGGGTTGTGACTTTTTCAGCTTGCAGGAATTTTTTTTTCACCGGCCCACTGTCTCTGTAGGATTTTTTCGCCGGGTTAAAACCCCCTGCAAGAATTGTCGTTTTGTTTTTTTTTTTTTTGGGGGGGGGGGGGGGGGAGGGGGAGGAGGGAAGGGGTGGGATTTTCTACTTTCGCGATCTTGATCTGACACTCGACGGATACAATCTGACTGCCAGGAACAGGTGCCTTCAAACATTACCTTTTTATGTTTCACACAGTCGTTTTGCTTTTCTGTCAAAATTATACTCCGGAGGAAACGTAACCAAGTATCAGACACATTTAAGTGGCCGTAGAGGTTTTGCACGAGTGAATAGA
Organism: Platygyra sinensis; assembly: GCA_019787425.1. Taxonomy (NCBI): domain Eukaryota; kingdom Metazoa; phylum Cnidaria; class Anthozoa; order Scleractinia; family Merulinidae; genus Platygyra; species Platygyra sinensis. Next base: position 7,355 of record JAHPZR010022870.1, on the reverse strand, counting down.
GAATGGTGAATTTTAAGCTCTGTAATGAAACGTGGGTGTAAGCAAAAGAACACTTTCTCCGTGCTTACATAGCGTTACCTGAACACGAGGGGGGCCAGAGAGTTCGAGACAGTTATGCAAACTCAAGACACAGTCGAGGGTTTACATAACTTTGGATAAATCTACTAATCCCCACTGAACTGCTAAGATAAAGCTATGTAGTCCCAATAACTGTGTTTACATACTATCATATAAATGAAGATACACTATCGACCAATGAGAGCGCGCGTAGTAGCTCAGCTATCCTTAACAATAATTTCACATTTTTAAAACCATCATAAAAAGATAATGTGATAATCAGAGACAACTTGATCTATATTTCACTTAAGTTGGTATCTCTCCTTGCATTTCCTCCTCTTTTACTAACACCTCTGGCGGCATACATCGTAACCACAATAGTTTAGAAGCAAGGCAGCAATACTGAACAAACCGGATGGCGGAGGTAACATTAAAAACAGCGTAGTATAAAATTAATCAACATAGTTCATTTTAATAATCAGCTTTACAATTAAACATTTTTAAAATCATTCAATGAGAAGGAACTATATGAAACAGTCACTGCCATGGCAACCTGATCTATTTACTTAAACATCCAATGCGTATTTTAGTAACCGCAGACTCTTATCCAGCGGCATATGTAGCGGCAGCAACGAAAACAGCCGGGATAACACCAGTAGCAACGGCAGTAGCAATAATATTCTCACATTTTCTAGACATGGTCAAAACTGGACTGTTCTTTGCTTTTTTTGTGTAGAAGTGAACTGCTAACTATGAAATTCGCGAGTTAAATATACCATTAGGACTGAATGAAATATACGCGATATGATTTTATGTCTTAAATTTCTATTTCTAGTTTATTTATGTATTTCACCTAAAAATTCTTTTATGTCTATTTTTTTTTTAATTTCTTTTCTAATTTTTTTTTAGACTCCGCACTCCGCACTCCGCGTTTTCGGAACAGCCAGAAGAAGGCGTGAGAGGAAATATGGCCGCTATTCTCGCGCTTTCATTTCATTCCTCCTCGCCCACCCAACAGGTCATTATTGTGAGGCTACGTGCGCTTCTTTTATTCTTAGTTTTCACTTGGGTGGAATAAATAGAGTGAGAAAATTGTATTCATTGTGAGTTATGCAGAGATCCTGTACACTCTTTTTTTATACAGTTTTATATAAGAATACATTTTATAAGAATATCGAGGCTGGAATTTGCGAAATGTAAGAATATCTTCAGAATAAAGCCGAGGCTGAGATTTTGAAAAGGATCGATATAATTTTGTGTGTTGAAACATCTGTCAAATACAGTACAATTTTATGTTTTTAACTTAACCGTATGAAACAACCCTTGCTGGTTGACCCAAGAGTTTACTGCAGCGATTACACTTAATTGTCTTTGACAAAGCTGAAACAAACTGAAATCGGTTACTTTCGTTTCCATCACGCTGCTTCTCTGCGAAATCATGCTTTTTAAAACCAAAACGGCCAAGTGACTCGGCAACGAAAAGCGATGGAGCACGTGCACAATGTAACTAAATACAGATCTAGATACCAAACACTAAAACGGAAATGTTATAAGCCGCTATAATTTGAGAATAATACAAGAATATTTTCAGCCTAAAGTCTGCAGAAAAATAAGAATATTCAGCCTGAGCCGGTATAACAACATTCTTATATATAAAAAAAGAGTGTAACTATAACTGAGAAAATAAAAGTCCTCTTAGAGAACATGTGATTACTGGATAGTGAATAACCACGATGATGTCCACAACAGTGCAAAAAGGAGTACTGTGTCGGAGTTTAAAATTTATTGCATACTATTGTTTTAAAATTTCTTGAAGTTGAGAGAGGACCCTGGAAACGAGGTTGTTTGAGTGCATGACTAATACGTGCAAGGTGATCTGACTGCAACCGTGACAGGTTTATCACTTCGATGGAACGCAATTTTGAATACATTTTGTATTTTATAAACGGCAATAGTATTCAAGAAACTTCAAACGAGGAGGAGCCGTGGTAAAACAGCGAATGGCAAAACTCTTGGTTATCACGTGATTGTCCGTATGTCCGTCCCGTATGACCACTTGCATGAATTTACAATCTATCAAGGTTTTATTTTCGTTCGTAACACAGAAAATTTCGGTTCCACTCACTTCAAAATTTGGAAAAGAGGTAGTTCCAAGGCAGAAAAATTTGAAACAGCGACGTTTCTTTTAACCTCGACTTCTACGGTTTAGCGACAAGTAGCTTTATTTACACAGTGTTGGAAAAGGTTTTGAATTAATGTAAACCTAGAACAATAATGATTTTGGTGAACATATAATAAGGTTATGATATAGCAACCAAGTTATACATCGGTTTGGTTTGAAAGTAGAATATTGCGAAGGCCAAAGCAAGATGAAATAAATTTTGTGAATTGAATATTAATATAACGATTTGTAGAAAGTTCGCTGATGGTTTTGTAAGGAAGATAAATGTTTTAAAGTGTTTTATCTTTTTCCAACTTTACAACCAGTCAGCTGGTGGAAGTGAAATAAATTACGTTTAAAATTATTTAATTCTCCCTTTCAACTTCTACCCTGGAGTCGCCTCTGCGCCCACTTAAAGGCACCGTGTCACGGTTTGCGAATCTTCAACAGTTAAACCTAAATATTTCAAGTTCGCCGTTTGTAATCTATCCATGAAAAGGACGTGTTTTGTGCTTAAGGATATCGCTATTAAGCTTGTTGAGCGATAAAATCCGTTGTTTTCCTAATATTTGAGTACATTCTGTTATGTCTACTCCCCGATCCTGCTAACAATCTCTTTCAATGCAAGCTAGATTTTTATATTAATTAGTTCGATCAGTTTCATACGATGCCTTTGACTAAGTCAAGTAAATGATATTTGAAACTGCAAAATGATAATGATGAAACGAAAAAGAGAAACTACTGATCTGATGAACTATCTGATCTTCTCGTTGTCATCAATTCGCTGTCGAGTTGTGTATTTTCCAAATCCTAAGCTCTCTCGTGAATACATCTAATGGAAAAACAAAAGAACTACAGCAGGGCTTTCAAGAATAATAGGTGAGTAACGAAACTCGAAGAGTGTTGGAAGTGTTGGTGTTGCAAGCTAAATCCGCAAAGGTTGCTTCAACAGCATAACAAATTTGGTATCAAAGGTGATCTCATAGGGAGGGGATCCCCTGCGCAGAGGCTTGAGTCCCGCACATTTGAAAATTTGGTAACTCATCGATCTCACGGCGTGACTCAAAGTCCGTCCGTCCACACGTACTTGGGTGCGTGAAGCTCCACCATACCTTAAAAAACAAGGCAGTAGCACCATTACCATAGATACATCTTTGATACTGGACATCCGTGTTGTGTATAAGTGAAAACCGTCAATACAAGGTATCTGCTGACCATTATCACGTGATCATATTGCAGGCTCACTAGAGTGGAATGAAAGGAGCGTGTAATTTTCAAGTTTAGTAGACCGGTAAGCGAGACATACATTTCCAGGATCCGATCGTCTGCGTACACATGCTCCTGGAAGTTAAAGTTTGTGTCTGATTCCTTGTGAGATCCCTCGCCTGCAGAATGCTTGTTGCTTTCGCGCATTTTGTTTTTGAAACCCGTCAGGCTGGGGCAGTTTCAAGGTAGCCGGAGAACAACTGTAGCACGTAGATTGTCACGTCAAACTGGAACACGTCTGCAGTAAAATTTATTTAGTCACTGTCAAATAATTAACAACTATTCACCGCTAACCACCGACACTGAGGTGAATAGTTGTTTTAGTATATACTAAAACAGTGAGATACGATACACCACAAAAAATTAATTTGGATGCATGATTTCTTCACTTGTCCCGGATGCAAACATGGGCCCAATTTCGTCCCGAGTTGCTCGGAGGTAAATAGCAAAGGATATTCGGAGTTTGACTAGCCAATCAGAGCGCGCCTTGAACGCTATCCACTGTTTTAGTATATACTAACAATTGTTATCCAATAAACAAAGAAAAAGAGTGAGTTTTAAACAAATGCCTGTTCTAAAAAGTGCTTTCCTATGGAACTCAAAAGCGAAAAAAGAAATTAGTAGCTCCAAACGACACTGACTCTGACTGAAATGTTAGCACTAACGTGACTGGTTCGGACAGAAAAAGGGAAAAAGCATTGTGTCAAAGCCAGGCACGCCTGAAATCAGCTTCGAGCATCTTCAAGAATCCATGCTAAGTCATCCGGGGTCAAAATCGTTAACAGCCATTTAAACCATTAATTAATCTACGAAGCTGTACCAGTTCTTCAGCTAACTATTGCAAATGAATCTTTGCATGTTAGTGGAATTGTTTCATGTATCACTTCGGTAAGAAAAACTTAAAATTTTACCTATAAAAGCAAATTCTGCCTCGGGACAGGTCGTCAATTTTATTTCACGACCTTTAGAAAGGGTTCATGAAATTCTAACAGTAAAAAGACTAAGAAATTGAAGGCATTTTTTTAAAAATCTACGACATTTCCATGTCTGCTAACTTCTGTCCACACGTCACGACACATGGTACTCTCACATTCATTATAGTCCGTTTGATGATCTTGTATCTCCCAAGAATCGAAACTTTGTCTTCTTTGTGCTCCACACAGCAATCACCATAGAAAACAAATTCATCTTTGCAGGCTGACTTCGAAGCGACCTTAAGCTGCGTTTAAGTCTGCAAAAGAATCCAAGAAAAGATGGAAAAAGACAAATTAGAGGTGTTGTGAAAGCTGTAAAAATACAATTACGGAAGAGGCAAATGCTATGCGTCTGTTTTCCAAGACACTCTTTTCAAACAGTCATTGTGACCAGTCGAGAAACTACTATTACCCAAATCAATTCCCAAGTTAGTTAAATTAGTGTAAAGGATAATTTAGACTAGAATTGCAGCACATGTTGAGGCTAAACCACAGTAAATAGCTACCTACAGTATAGTCAAAATGTCGTTTAAGTATCAAGAAGGCGATTTTAGCGACAGCCACAAAAATGAACGTCCACTCAATGAGAATGAGCTGTTCCGTCGACAGAAACGCCCAGCATGAGCAAAATTGTCAAAATGGTACAATTACTGTTATTGAAACCACTTAGTTTTCCCGTTCAAAATAAATGCGACCCGAATAAACACATGTGCGAACTACCTCTCTGCAGTTTTCTCTGCGGATGTAAACTCTGCCTTATGTACTGGACGCCGAATTGTTGAAAAACTAACACATACACATCCCACATATGGAGGCATTTCCAAGGGGATGGTGTTACCCCAAAAGGAAAATTACTATAACTGGGCAAATTTAATTCTATTATTACTGATACTCACACCAATTACAGCTCAATCAAATATGACATCTTCTCCAAGCAGAACAAAGGCAGCCCAGTGCCTGAAGTGGCTGTACATTGCTGACCCTCTTAACTTCATGACAGACAGGTGAAGAGCCTCACTTGCACTCTTTTGGTCTCGCATTAAACTCCTGTAGAACACGTTCATGAAGACTTTGGTAGCTGCATCGCTAACAGGCCATAGCGACATCAAAACGGAGCGAGCACCAGATCCAAGAAACGCCCGAGCTATTCCGACAACTCCCTCGGCAGTCATGATCTTGCCACGACCACTATTACAGCAGCTGAGTACTACCAGCTTGGCTTTTATGCCAACTTTTGCTATGTCCTCCATTGTAAGCATGAAATCTTCCTTTCTGGTGATTACAGCGGTACGTTCATTTGGCGCAAGGGCAATTTCTCCTCTCTCTGCATCACCATGGGCTGCAATATGCACCAGCTCTACATCCTGGATTCTTTTCAATACCTCAGCCTTAGTGGCGTGCTCTCCAATAAGCTTGACGTATGGTGGTCTAACATACCGAGATACCATATCTGCTTCAGTTCTGGCATTTGGCAGAGGTTTCAAAACGCCGACCTTTCCATCAAATTCAACAAGGCCAACCGTCGGATCTCCCACAATCAATGCCCCAGTTTGAGAATGGTAATTTTCTGGGAAACTTTGAATGACCTGGAGTGATGTCAAAGAGGGAGTGAGGCGGATTCGACATTTTTTTGACAAGTAATTTCCATCCGAATCTTGCAAGGCTGCAAATGGGACCAAGAACAATCCTCCTTCTGGGACAATGACAAGCTCTGGACCTTGGATAAGATCAGCAACGGGCGCAATGATCATTTGGTACAATGTTTTTAGATTGGCCTCTCTTTCTTCTTCTTCGTTACCCCGGAAATGGTGCTCACTGGTTGCCTCACTTTTTCCCTCCGCTGTTGACGATTCGTCTTCATAGATTCCTGACAATGATCTATCATCGTATTCTTCTCTGTCGTCTGTTGGCAAGGATTTCAAAGTGGTCGCTACGAGATCTCGCAAAGACTTTTCTTTCTCATCTGCTGACAGCTCTGTTCCAATCTTGAAGTTTATTTTGCCACTCTTTTCCACGAACCAGAGATTGATTTGCTTCGTTATGATGCTTATGAAAAGGAACTCACTCCTCTGCTTTTCCAAGAGGCTAGCCAACGAACTCAGAGTGAATTCACTTGTCTTGCTAACTTCCTGGATTCCAAAATTCGAGAATAGCAAATCTACAAGTGCACGAGCCCGTCCCCGTTCCGCTGTACAGAGGGCGTCATCTACCTTACCAAGGAGAATCAACATCTCTGTCAGTCCCTTGTAAAATGAGATGCCTTGGTCATCTAATGAGAGCTTGTCTTCATCTTTAAGAGACTTTCTTAGATTTTCGTGACGTTCAATGCTCCCAAAGAAATAGTCGGATGCTTTGGAGAAACTCTTCTCCTGAAAATGGCTCATGGCTAAGCCGTATAAAACCAGGTGCTCTCTTCCTTTCAATCCAGTTTCTTGGAAGATTTTTAGTCCTCTTTCCAGGTATTCGATGGCCTCCTCATGCTGGCCAAGAGCATATTGAACATTGCCAAGGTTGACATAAGAAATTCCTTCTCCTTCTCTGTCACCTACTTCTTTTCTGATATTAAGAGCTTTCTCTTGAAAATGTACTGAGGCATCGTATTGGCCAAGAGCATTGTATATACTGCCGAGGTTGTTGTATGATGCAGCCTCCCCTTTCCTATCTTTTATTTCAATGCAGATCTCGAGTGCCTTGTTTTGATACTCAATCGCTTTTTCATATTGACCGAAGGCACGATATATGCCTGACAGGTTCGTGTAGGATGCTCCTTCTCCATTCTTGTCTTCGATCTCTTCGTCAATTTTCAATGATTCCTCCTGATACTTTAGAGCTTTGTCATATTGGCCAAGAGCATGAAACACATTACCAAGGCCAGCGTAAGAATGTGACTTAGCTTT
>JAHPZR010022869.1:0-2500 GCA_019787425.1 Platygyra sinensis | reverse complement strand
GCGACTTTCTTGACTTAATTCTCTCTTCGTAAACCATTTTTGGCTCCTACACCGATGCCACTCCTCCTCCTCGCTCGTGGTTGGACGCTAATGAATCATGCATACAAACGCGTTCTTTCGGAAAAGGGGAAATATTTAACACTGCATAATTTCGTATTGTTTCGTTTGCGAAAACATGTCACTGCATAATTTCCTATCGTTTCATTTGAGAAGCCATATCAAAAACTCGTGCTTCGTGTTTCATCAGGGTTCCAAACACCTCGAAACAATAAAAGCACTCAGCCTGCGGCCTCGTGCTTTCATTACTTTCTCGGTGTTTGGAACCCTGATGAAACACTCGCACTCGTTTTTGATATATTACATAAAACACTCCAGTCATTTGAGAACACTCGAGAAATGTAGGAAACACTCGCCTGCGGCTCGTGCTTTCTAAATTTCCCTCGTGTTCTCAAATGCCTGTCGTGTTTTATCACAGTGTAATACACGGCTTAGGCTTCTTATTTGTTAAACAACGAGCAACAATTGAGCAAGTTATATTTCCCATTGGACTAACAAAAATATATTTTACAAGGTTGTATATATTAATAGAGTTAGGGGCTTGGCTACCTGAAATAATTAGATAGTTATAAAGGGCAGGCAGCCAGGTCTACACTGAGATATATTACTTGACAATAGCCTCGTATTAAAATATTCCTGGTATTTCTAGATCAGTTTGAAGAAAATCCTAGAATATATATATATTTGCCTACTTAATTAAAAGTAGATGAGCGCTCTGAACATGGTTCTGATGACAGTTTAAAGATAAACTACCGATTATCTTACACATTACTGCATTATAATTATTGCACTGCGTTTCATTTCATGTTATTGCAATTTAGAGCGCACCGATGCCGAAGACAGGTCATCGGCTATCTACGAGGAGTGTGAAGATGAGGTAGGATAGACGACGATAACATTAAGATATGTCAGGGGCTAATTTGAATAATGAAAATCAGCGTTGCATCCTGGCCGACATACGCAGACTCAGTAAGATGCTGATAATTAGGGCCTTTTGGTAGGAAATTCCTGATAAAGGTGCTGATTATCTCCTGATTATCAAAATCTTACTGCGCCTGCGTATGTCGGCTTATGCTTACGCGCAAGAGAAAACGAGCCTTGTGAAAAAAACTATAGAGCTGACAGATAGTATATTTTCAAAACATTTAGCACGTGAACAATACAATAAATTACAGAATGATAAATGGATTGGTGACTTTGATAAAGTGAAAATAACAGATAAGTGTTCACAGGTCGAAATACTCAGTAGAAGAATTTTCTGAGCCACCCGGCAACGGGAGTCGAACTCATGACCTTTCAGAATACCGGTTGTATGCTCTAACCACTGAGTTATGGGAGACTCGTTGTGAGCAAGGTCATATACTAGGTTCTTATATGTGTGATATGCGTCCTGCCATACTGCAAGGCTCAACATGTCCAAATGATAATTAAGAAATAGAAAACATGTACCGTGTTTGTATCGAGTTATACAAACACGAGTGGAAGTTTGGGAGAACGAGAAATGCTGTGGGAACACGAGCCGCAGGCGAGTGTTTCCACAGCTTTTTCGAGTTCTCCCAAACTTTCACGAGTGTTTGTATAACTCGATACAAACACGATGTACATGTTTTCTATTTCTTTTAGAAAACACCACGACGAGAAAAAGGAAAACAACTTGTTAACTTTGATTATCGAAATGTAAATTCTCTTTGCTCGCGCCATCACTACGTCAACAAGCGCGCGCTAGTTCTGTGTCTCCATCGAGTTATACAAACACGATTTTCAACCAATCAGGGCGCGTGCTTTCTTAGGACTGTTTTCTAAATGCGATTAAAGCATAAATGGATTGGTGACTTGGATAAAGTGTAAATAACGGAGAAGCGTAGTCTTAAGTCGAAATACTCAGAAACCCCCAACAGGAGTCGAGCCTATGTCCTTCCAGAATACCGATCGGAGGCTCTAACTACTGAGCTATGGGAGACTCGAAGTGAGCAAGGTCATATACTAGTAGGTCGTCGTCTTCCAGCGTCCGGGCTACTAGCGGTTCACAGCATCGCCGCTCGGTAAATACTTCATGTATCCCTTATTATAGTGTATGTAGAACTTAGTGTATCATGGTGTATTATTTCCTTATTTTAGTGTATTATATACACTATAATAAAGGATACATGAAGTGTTTAGGCGCCACTCGCACACTACGCTCACAGTCATGTTCGTACGCTTACTTATTTTGCGTTCTTCCCAACGCCGGGATTTTCGAGGAAAGGAGAGACGGCTCGCAGTCTAAATACATAAGAGGATGTTCACTGATTACACCTGAAATCCGTCTACTTTAATACCTTTCAACACTTGGGTATTGTTTCAATGTCTACATTCGGTCTTTGACACTTTGTTTTTCACTTTTTGGCGTTGATTTTCACTCTTGAATGATTGTTATTCAATTATTATTAAATCAAAATATTAT
>JAHPZR010022868.1:0-17912 GCA_019787425.1 Platygyra sinensis | reverse complement strand
TCAGGAAGACCAAGCCGCCCCATGTCTCAAAGGAACCTTCCAGTCTCGTTTTTTAACCAGTCACAAACGGACCAATCCCAGCACCTGCAAGGACGCTTCAGTCACAGTGGCAAGCCAATACATATGTTCCAACAAAATCATAACGCAATAACCCATTATAACAGAAGTTGTCAGTCAACAGGTCACCACGGAAACTACGATCAAAACATGCAAAACGGGCCTCGTTTCCTTCGCACGAGAGATATTCCGATCTCTTATGCGCAACTACCAGCAGGGGTAGTGAGAGGTTTCTCTCCAGGGCGCGCTCCGCAAGTGTCTGCACAGCCCTGTCGTTCAACAGCGCCGGCTTCCTTTCCGCAGGAGGCTGCTGTGCAGAGCAACAATTTGCAGTCTCCTTCCTTGAGGTTCAACCCTTGCTACAATTCTTTTCTGGTTCAACCAGACGTGAAGCCTCATTTGCCGGTTGTCCCTGGAGAACCAACGCGCACAAAGATTGGGGAAAGGAGAAAGGATCTCGAGGAAATCCCAGGCGATTTGCTAATGAGAAAAGGAGAACACTAACGGAAAAAAGGTCGAGGTATTTGCGTGTGCGTTTTGTCACGACATAAATTTACACTTATTAACGGGCAAGATCTCCACCTTTTAGCACAATGTATCTTGAAATGTATTTAAAAGAACATGCATTAAGCTAAGTGCTGTCTAATAAAAGGATGTCTCTTTTTGCGTATTTCTATCAACTATCTAATCGGCATTGAAAGATATATAGTGCGTTCCTGAATCAAAGAAAACCGCTGCTGCGTTGCAGCGGAGTGAGAAAACAACAATCATGAACAGAAATTACGTTAGAGTAACTTTAAAAAGAATATAATAGATGCGAAACCTGCCATTAAATGTCAGTTGTCAGTTAACTCCATCCAAACCTTGAAAGAATTAATTCAGCTGAGGTTGTTTTAGCCAATCACAGGCGACCCAAAAGGACGCTTATCGAGTGAGACGCAAATGCAACGTGACTGACGAGTGCATAGTCAAAAATTTCGTGGGGACAGGGTTATATCTGTGCACCCGTCTGGTGGGTCGAGTTTGTCTCGCGCGGGCCCGCTATTGTTGATTTCAAGCTGTGCCGTAGTCGAAAGGACGGCAACATGGTGCGGTGGAAAGTTCAAAACTCCAGTAGTGAAGCAAGAATCGTTCGAATTAAAGCTAGATTTTTCCCAGACGATCGGAAAAGGTCACAAATGGACTATCCTTCTTTGCGTTGGAGGGGAAAATCGACCAGCGGATTCGAATGAAAACGATAGTTTTACTGCTCCCTCAAGTTTGGTCTTACAGAAACACTGACGAGGCACAACTTCTGTTATGCTGTTACGTAAGGAAGCCGATAAGGGACAATACGATGGCCAAAATATTAAATCCAAAAAAAATAATTAAATCCCCAAAAATATTTCAAATCGCAAAATTGTTTTGGAAATCATTTTCGAACAAATGATAATTAAATATAAAAAGCTGTTGCAAATCTCCATAAAATCATTGGACCACAAATATTTCTTTACAGATCCGAAACTAATTTGCAAATCCGTGTGAGTTAGATGTGATGACGATTCTTGAATTTGCAAACAAGTTTCGGATTTGTAATAAAATTAGTTGTGGATCCAAAAATTTTATCGATGTTTGCATCAGTTTTTAAATGTATAATTTATTGTTCATAAATGACGCCAAAAAACATTGCGATTTAAAATACTTTTTCGGATTTAAAAATCTTTTTTATATCTCAAAATATTTTAGGAGTCCCTTATCGGCTTTTAGCTTTTAGCTCAAGAATGGAGAGGATATGTCAACCGGCGCAACGTAAGAAAATCTCCAAAAGGTTGCACGAAGCCCAGCGGCAGTTGGAACACTCTAACTCGTAAAATGTGTAGAAGAGCATTTTTCAAGATCTTTGAGCAATCAATTTGAACGGATTTTTGCAAGATCAGACAAGGATATTTTAATAAGTTCAAGACTTCATTCTTGCATATTACCCGCACAAGAAAACAAGATAAACACAAAAAGAAATAGTCTACTTCGATGCTATAAGAAAACTTACGTTGCACAATTTAGCAATTCTCTGATCTTCACATTAGAAAGACTAAAACCTTGTAATCTTAACCCATACAAACAATTCAATAACTGAATGTGACAAGTTTTAAAAATGTCTGCTTGAACTGCACATTTACTTCCCGAAACAACTAAACTGAAAAAACAAAACTTTGACAATCTGATAAAATGATAGTAATAACGTAAGGTTAAGGACTGTAATTGAAATTTTAGCATTAAAGAATAATACAAATATTTGACTTGGCTTACTAGAAATACAAACTGGCTGGAAGAGCACAGACAATTAGACCATATTCAGAACCGCGGTATTGGACTGGGACTAGCGTGCAACTGAGGCCTATGCAGGGAGTCTTTTCAAATGCAAATGGAATTAATCTGTTTAAAATGATATTCCCTCCGCATGAGTCTCCATTACAAGCTACTGTAGTTCCAGTCCAATTCCAGGGTTCGTACACTTATGACCCATCAAAATTCCATGACTTTCCATGACTTTTTCCATGACTTTTTGAAATATTCCATGACCTAAGTTAAGCTACTGCCCTCCGGCAGTAGTGTCAAAACAATCATTTATTCAGCTGAAATTACATTTGATTTTTGGACTCGCCAGTTAATTTTTCAACTTTGGATCTTAATGCCTTTCATTCATAGAAAACATACTGATTTTCCATGACTTTCCATGACCTACACCTAAATTTCAGGACTTTCCAGGCCTGGAAAATGAAATTGTAAAATTCCATGACTTTCCAGGTTTTCCATGACCTGTACGAACCCTGAATTCTCAGAGTACGAATATGGCCTATTGCTCAACGCCGAACACGTGAGGAATTACTTAACAACTGATTTTGATAACCATTCTATTCTCATATGAGAAATACCAATTCTTCAGACTGTTTTAAAAAGAATTTATAATAGTTAGGACCCTGCGCGCGCTCTGATCGGCCTAGTCAATACTTTTTGTTAAGATGGGAAAGAACATTTTCTTTGAAGAAATTTGTGATGGAGCTCTCCGTGGAGCAGCAGAAAGTTTTGAAGACGAGACATTTAGCACTTTAGATGAAATTGCGTCAGTTTGTCGATTTTTGTGCTTTGTTACGTTGTTTCTACTCGCGGCGTGTGAAATCTATATCACCAGGAGCCCATTACTATCATAAAACAAATGGAGAAACCTAAGCGGTGTATTACACTGTGAAAAAACACTCCAGACATTCGAGTACACTCAAGAAATGTAGAAAACACTCCAAAGGGGCTCATGGTTTCTATATTTCCCGCGTGTTCTCAAATGCCCGTCGTGTTCTTTTTTAAGAAATAGAAAACATGCACCGTGTTTCTATCGAGTTTTAGTATAAATTTACCGTAGTCTATTGTGAATCCGTGAATTTGATTGGCTATATTACCGTTGACTACCTGCTGATAGTCAACAGTTACGCATCAGTGCACATCACGCATCTTGTTTGAACCTGATGTAACATAATAAAACAGTTTTTTTCTATGCGTTACTTGACATTTTTTTCTTTTTATGCAATGAGACTACGGTAAATTTATACTAAAACAATTAGACTACTCGCCCTCGTTTTCTACGAGCGATAGTCAACTCGGCTGCGCCTCGTTGACTATCTGCTCGTAGAAAACTCGGGCTCGTAGTCTAATTGTTAAATAAAAACACGAGTGGAAGTTTGGGAGAACGAGAAATGCTGTGGGAACACGAGCCGTAGGTGAGTGTTTGCAGAGCTTTTTCGAGTTCTCCCAAATTTTCACGAGAAAAAAGGGGAAACAACTTGATTACTGTGATCATCAAAATGTAAATTCTCTTTGCTTGCGCCATCATTACGTCAACAGCTCGTACTAGTTCTGTGTTTCCATCGAGTTACATATAGAAACACGATTTCCAACCAATCAGCGCGTACTTGCTTAAGGCTGTATTCTAACACAGTGTAATACACGGCTTAGGCTTCTTTTTTTCTTAAGTAAAAGGTCCGTTGATAAGTGAATCGAACAATATTAATCTTTTTCACTTTTCCCAAGCTTAAAGCAAATTATTCCTTGCAGGACCTTAATAGAGGGTCTCAAACACAAAACAGGTTGGAAATGCGCTCATATTTTAGTTTAAATATACAACGCTATTCTCCGAGATTCTCTCAACGCTTATTTAACTTACAACAATTCTACCGCGTAGCACCTAAATTTTGCAGATTTTGCGGATTGCACTTCATCCGCAAAAAAAAGTTCCAGCAGAAAAACACCACTGAGCAAAATTAAAGACCGCAAAGATTTTATCCCCTTAACAAGAAAGCTTTTAATCCACTTGTATTGCTATTTGGAAAACAGCCCTAAGATAATACGCGTAACGTGTTTCTATTAAGCAATTAGATTATGAGCTCGAGATTTCGCAGCCCGCGTCAACTATCACGTATAGAAATCGAGAGCGAATGTTTTAGAATAAATCTACTAGCGGTTCATTTTGTTGACAAGCGCACACCGCTACGCTACTCACTATCTATCACAGAATAGAGTACTTTGTACTCCACAAGATTTGAGCATTTTTCCTGCATTGTCTTCTCCAATGAAATGAGATGCTGTGTTCGCTGCTTTAAAAAGAAACCGCAAAAGTCAGTTCCCAATGGAAATTTCAGTCAATATGAGCCGCAAAATTTTGTTCTCGCAAACCTCAAAAAACCGCCACTCCGCAACATAAAAGTCCCGCAAAATTTGATGCTACACGGTATTAACATTCCGCAAAGCTAAAATAATAATTGCGTTTACGGTTATCAGAGTTCATTTGTTGATTCCCCCTGCCATAGTTCTTTTGTTCCCCTCAAGATTTGAGCATTTTTCCTGCATTGTCCTCTCCGATGAAATGAGATGCTGTGTTCGCTGCTTTAAAAAGAAACCGCAAAAATCAGTCCCCATTGGAAATTTCAGTCAATACGAGCCGCAAAATTCTGTTCCCGCAAACCTCAAAAAATCGCCACTCCGCAACATAAAAGTCCCGCAAAATTTGATGCTACACGGTATTCACATTCCGCAAAACTAAAATAATAATTGCGTTTACGGTTATCAGAGTTCATTTGTTGATTTCCCCTGCCACTGTTCTTTTGTACTCCACAAGATTTGAGCATTTTTCCTGCATTGTCTACTCCAATGAAATGAGATGCTGTGTTCACTTATAAGCAGTGATTCTTTTCTATAAAAGAAGCCACGAAAAGGCGAAATTAGACACTTTTATGGTCTGGTTTACACGTGTCAATATTGGTATAAATTGCCACCATAAATTTCAAATTCGAAGACAAGGTAAAATTCCAATACTAGAATACTCACCCAAAACACAGAGGTTAATCAAATGTGACATCATCTCCAAGAAGCACAAAGGCAGCCCAGTGCCTGAAGTGGTTGTACATTGCTGACTCCCTTAACTTCTTGGTAGACAGGTGAAGGGCCTCACTTGCACTCTTTTGTTCGCGCATTAAACTCCTGTAGAACACGTTCATGAATTAAGACTTTTGTAGCTGCATCGTTTACAGGCCATAGTGACATCAAAACGGAGCGAGCACCAGATCCAAGAAACGCCCGAGCTATTCCGACAACTCCCTCGGCAGTCATGATCTTACCACGACCACTATTGCAGCAGCTGAGTACTACCAGCTTGGCTTTTATGCCGACTTTTGCTATGTCCTCCATTGTCAGCATGAAATCTTTCTTTTGTACGATTTCAGTGTTACGATCATTTGGCGCAAGGGCAATTTCTCCTCTCTCTGCATCACCATGGGCTGCAATATGTACTAGTCCTACATCCTGGATTCTTTTTATCACTTCATTCTTCGTAGCCTGCTCTCCGATAAGCTTGAAGTATGGTGCTGGAACATACCTGGAGACGATATCAGCTTCCATTCTGGAGCCTGGTAGAGGCGGTAAAACTCCGACCTTTCCATCAAACTCTACAAGGCCAACCGTCGGATCTGCGACAATCAGTGCCCCAGTTTGAGAATGGTAATTTTCTGGGAAACTTTGAATGACCTGAAGTGATGTCAAAGAGGGAATGAGACGGATTCGATATGTTTCGGACAAGTAATTTCCATTGGAATCTTGCAAGGCTGCAAATGGGACTAGGAATAGTCCTCCTTCTGGGATAATGACAATCTCCGGGCCTTTGATAAGACCAGCAACAGGTGCAATGATCATCTGGTACAACCTTTTTACATTGGCTTCTCTTCCTTCTTCTTCGTTACCCCGGAAATGGTTCTGATTGGGTGCTTCACTATCTTCCTGTGTTGATGGCGGTTCGTCGTTATAGATTGCTGACAATGACCGGTCTTCGTAGTTCTCTTCATCGTCAGTGGGAAATGATCTCAATGTCGCTGTCACAAGATTTTGCAAAGAAGATGTATCTGATTCGTTTGCAGACAGCTCTGTTTCACTCCCTTTAGGGCTGAAATGTATTTTGCCACCGTTTTCCACGAACCAAAGATAGATCCTTTTTGTTATAATGCTAACAAAGAGAAAGTCACTTTGCTGTTTTTCAAAGAGACATGCAAGTGAACTTGGAGTGAATTCACCTTTGTTGGTGGCTTCCTGGATGCCAAAATTGGCGGACATCAAATCCACCAGTGCACGAGCTCGTCCTCGTTCTGCTGTACAGAGGGCGTCAGCCACTTTCCCAAGAGACAAAAGTAACAAAGTAAGTCCCTTGTAGAATGAAATGCTCTGATCATCTAATGAAAACTTCTATTCATCCTTAAGAGACTCCCGTATATTTTCGTGGCCTTTAATGCTCTGAAGGAAGTAGTCAGATGCTTTCGTGAGGCTGTTCTCGTGAAAATGGCTCACGCCTAAACTGTAAAGTACCCGGTTGTGCTCTTTACTTTTTATTCCAGTTTCGTTTATTAATTTAAGTCCTCGTTCCAGATAGCTGATGGATTTGCCATAGAATCCAAGTATATATTGAACATATCCGAGGTTGACATAAGTAATTCCTTCTCCTTTTCTGTCTCCAACTTCCTCTCTGATTTCAAGAGCTCTCTCGTGAAACTTCGTCGCAGCATCATATTGGCCACGAGCACTGTGTATACTACCGAGATTATTGTATGCTATGGCTTCCCCTTTTCGGTCTTTAATTTGAATGCAGATGTCGAGTGCCGTTTCTTGGCACTTCATCGCCCTGTCATACTGGCCGAGGGAACGGTAAAGCCTTCCTAGGTTAGTGTATGCTGTCCCTTCTCCTTCCCTGTCCTCGATCTCCTTACAAATTTCCAGTGCTTTCTCTTGATACTTTATTGACTTCTCGTACTGGCCGAGGTCGTAATACACACCCCCAAGGCCATTGTAGGAGTTCTCTTCAGCTTTTCTATTACCAGTCGCTTGGCTGATCTCGACTGCTTTCTCGAAATAGTCAATGGACTTCGCATATTGGCCAAGCACTATGTAATCTTCTCCGAGAGTGCAGTAGGATCTTACTTCCCCCAGTTTGTCAGCGGTTGCCCTGCTGATTTCCATTTCCCTCTCGTGATAGTTAATAGACATATCTATGTTATCACCAGAATCACTTGGATTCCGATCCTGACTTGCAATTACATCGCCCATTCCACTGGACCTGTCTTGATACTCAATGGATTTTTCATAAAGGTCAAAAACATAATACACACATTGGGCACAACTTTCGTGACATTCATCCTTTTTCTCTCTCTCTCCCGTATCCTTCGCGATCGTCTGTGCATTCTCATGGTAATTGGCAGCTTCCTCTTGCTTGCCAAGTGCATTGTACAAGGTGTGGAGATTCTGGCAGACATCTTTTTCTTCTTTTTTGTCTCCAATTTCTCTGCTGATCTCTAGCACTTTTTTGTAATTCACGGCAGACTTCTCAAGTTGTCCCTAAAGATGATAAACATTTCCCAGGAACCTGTGTGATCTGAGTTGTCCTCTTACAGCAGAAATCTCTTTACAGACTCCCAGCGCGTTTTGAAGATGGAACAAGGACTTCTCATATTGACCAAGAGCACAGTAAGTACTGCCAAGGTTGCTGTTAGATGCTGCCTCTCCGTGTTTGTCTCCATGTCAAGAGCTTTTTCTTGATGCTCCACTGATTTCTCGAACTGCTTTTGAGCATGATAGATAGTAGCTAAATTACTGTAAGATGTCCCCTCTCTTCTCTTATCTCCAGCTGCCAGGCTGAATTCAAGAGCTTTCTCTTGGTGTTGGATTGATTTTTCAAACTGGCCAAACATGTAATATAAGGTGCCGAGGGTATCGCGAGATCATATTTCCCCTTCTCTATTTCCCGCTGCTGTGCAAATTTCAAGGGCTTCTTCTTGGTTTTCAATCGACTTTTCAAAGTCGCCTAGGTTACTATACAACAGACTGAGGCCGTTGTGACAATATTCTTGTCCTTCCTTGTCTCCAAATTCTTTCTTGATTTCTAGAGCTCTTTTAAAGCAGCCCAATGAGTTCTGATATTGGCCAAAAATGTAGTATATTCTGCCAAGATTGCTGTAGGAAATTCCTTCTATCACTTTATCTCCAATCTCCTTATTTACCGCGAGTGCTTTCCTTTCGAATTCGGCTGACCTCTCATACTCACCGAGAGCATGGTACACAATGCCGAGGTTGCTGTAGGATGTTCCTTCCCCTTGTTTGTCCCCGATGTCTTTGCTCATTTCAAGTGCCCTCTCAACGTATTTAATTGACTTGTCATGTTGGCCAGTAGTTGATAGACCGTACTAAGGTTGTTGCAGGATGTTATCTGTCCTTCTTTGTCCCCGACTGCTGTACTAATTTCAAGACTTCTGAGGGTGGATTCAATAGATTTCTGAAACTGGTTGAGTGCACAGTATGCGGAGCCTAGATTGTTGTGGGAGGTTCCTTCTCCTTGCTTGTCGCCAATGGCTTTCCTGATCTCAAGACTCTTCTGATGCTTTTCGATAGCCGTCTCGTACAATCGAAGATCAAAATAGACATTTCCAAGCTGGCTGTGTGATCTTGCCTCGGCCTTTTTAAACCATTTTGTTTACTAATCTCAATTGCTTTTTCTCTGCACTGGATTGATTTCTCATATTGACGGGCTGCGTGATATGTGGTACCAAGGAGCTCGTACGACTTTCCTTCAGCTAGCTTATCACCCAGGGCTTTACTGATCTCCAGAGCTTTCTCTCTGTAGCTGATATATTTTTTGTATTGACGAAGAGCTTCATGAAGACTACTAAGCTTGCTGCAACATGCTTCTTCTGCCTTCTTATCGCACAGTGTTGTGCTGATCTCGAGAGCTCTGTCGTGACACTCAATGGCTTCTTCAATCTGCCAAGAGCCTGATACACAGTAGCGAGGTTAGTGTAGGTGGTTTGCTCTAGTTCTTTATGACTAAGGGCTTGCATGATTTCAAGACTGGATTCAAAATAGCTAGTAGCTTTTTCATACCGGCGTAAAGCGTAGCAGATACTTCCCAGTACGTTGTAGGACGTACCTTCTCCTTGTCTGTCTCCAACTTCTTTACTGATTTCGACGGCTTTCTCAAAGCATTCTCTTCAGTGTTCCTTTTGATCAAGTGCGTTATACACATCGCCAAGAGTACGGTACAATTTTCCTTGCTGTTTCTTATCACCTATCACGCCACTAGCTTCGATAGCCAGCGTAAAATACGCGATACATTTCTCATTCTGTCAAGAAGACGGCAAAGGCTACCGATGTTGATAGAAGAGACAGCTTCTCCGTGTTTGTCTCCAATGGCTTTCCTTATTTCTAGTGCCTTTTCTTGATACTCCATCGCCTTTTCGTATTGTCCAAGAGCATGACATAGAGAACTCAGGTTGCTGTATGACGCTCCTTCTCCTGGATGTCTCCTGTACCACGGCTTATTTCAAGTGCTTTCATATGACTCTCCATCGATTTCTCAAACTGGCCGAGAGCGTAGAACGCATTGCCCTGGTTGATGTACGAAGATCTCTCTCCCTGCCTATCGCCAATTTCTGCGCTGATTGTAAGACTTTTTTTAAGGTAATCAATCGCTTTGTTGTGATTGCCTAAATCGTGATAAACACTACCGAGGTTGTTGTACGATCTCCCCTCCCCTCGTTTGTCTCCTATTTCTTTTCGGATAACAAGTGCTTTCTCGTGATTCTCGATTGATTTATCGTACTGGCCAAGCTCGTAGTAGACGCTGCCAAAGTTGTTGTAGGATGCCGCTTCTCCGTGTTTGTTACCGATTAATCTCCGTATCTCAAGGCCTTTCTCGTAGCAAACCAGTGCCTTCTGAAACTGGCCAAGATCGCTGTACACGCTGCCAAGCTTGTTATGGGATTCTCCTTGTCCTTGCTTTTCCCCGATAGTTTCATAAATTTCAAGGGCTTTCTGCTGACAATCGATCGACTTCTGAAACTGGCCAAGAGAATGATACACACCACCGATGCTGCTATAGGACGCCCCTTCGACTTGTTTATCTCTGATTTCCTGACTTCTCTCAAGAGATTTTTGCAAGAAGTAAAGAGCGTCTTGATAATTGGCAATGGCATCATATACACCACCAAGGTTCAGGTATAGGCTCTTCCTTCTCCCATTTTGTCCCCTATTTCTTTGGCAGATCTTAATTCCCTTCTCGTAGTAATCTATCGATTTGTCAAATTGGCTAAGAGCATAATGCAAAGTGCCGAGATTAGTACAGATCGCACCTTCTACCTGTTTGTCCCCGAGTGTCTGGGCGATCTCGAGACCTGTTTCATAGCATTCAAGACATCTATCGTATTGGCCGAGGGCATGATATACTCCGGCGATATGGCTGTAAGATGTGCCCTCTGCTTGCTGTTTCCCATTTCTGAACTGATTTTAAGACTTTTCGTGGAGTGCTCAATAGCTTTTTCGAATTCGCCGAGGGCGTGGTACACAATGCCAAGACTGCTGTGAGACTTTAATTCTCCTTGTTTGTAATGGAGCTCTTTGCTTATTCTCAAACCTTTCTGTAGATACTCGATCGATCTTTCGTATTGGCTCAGAGCATGTACGTATCACCAAGATTGTTGCAGGCGTTCCCTTCCCCTTTCTTGTCGCCAGTTTCTTCGCCGATTGCAAGAGCTTTCTCATGATAATCAATGGATTTCTCATACTGACTGAGTGCATAATAGGCTTTACCCAGGAGACTGTACGAACGTCCTTGCCCACGTTTGTCTTCCATATTTTCTCTGATTTCCAGTCCCTTCTCGAAATGAAAGATTGACTTGTCATATTGGCACTTGAAAAGGTACACCTTGCCGAGTTTGTTATGAGATTGGAGATAAAGTGATAGAAGGAATTTCCTACAGCAATCTTGGCAGAATATACTACATTTTTGGCCAATATCAGAACTCATTGGGCTGCTTTAAAAGAGCTCTAGAAATCAAGAAAGAATTTGGAGACAAGGAAGGACAAGAATATTGTCACAACGGCCTCAGTCTGTTGTATAGTAACCTAGGCGACTTTGAAAAGTCGATTGAAACCAAGAAGAAGCCCTTGAAATTTGCACAGCAGCGGGAAATAGAGAAGGGGAAATATGATCTCGCGATACCCTCGGCACCTTATATTACATGTTTGGCCAGTTTGAAAAATCAATCCAACACCAAGAGAAAGCTCTTGAATTCAGCCTGGCAGCTGGAGATAAGAGAAGAGAGGGGACATCTTACAGTAATTTAGCTACTATCTATCATGCTCAAAAGCAGTTCGAGAAATCAGTGGAGCATCAAGAAAAAGCTCTTGACATGGAGACAAACACGGAGAGGCAGCATCTAACAGCAACCTTGGCAGTACTTACTGTGCTCTTGGTCAATATGAGAAGTCCTTGTTCCATCTTCAAAACGCGCTGGGAGTCTGTAAAGAGATTTCTGCTGTAAGAGGACAACTCAGATCACACAGGTTCCTGGGAAATGTTTATCATCTTTAGGGACAACTTGAGAAGTCTGCCGTGAATTACAAAAAAGTGCTAGAGATCAGCAGAGAAATTGGAGACAAAAAAGAAGAAAAAGATGTCTGCCAGAATCTCCACACCTTGTACAATGCACTTGGCAAGCAAGAGGAAGCTGCCAATTACCATGAGAATGCACAGACGATCGCGAAGGATACGGGAGAGAGAGAGAAAAAGGATGAATGTCACGAAAGTTGTGCCCAATGTGTGTATTATGTTTTTGACCTTTATGAAAAATCCATTGAGTATCAAGACAGGTCCAGTGGAATGGGCGATGTAATTGCAAGTCAGGATCGGAATCCAAGTGATTCTGGTGATAACATAGATATGTCTATTAACTATCACGAGAGGGAAATGGAAATCAGCAGGGCAACCGCTGACAAACTGGGGGAAGTAAGATCCTACTGCACTCTCGGAGAAGATTACATAGTGCTTGGCCAATATGCGAAGTCCATTGACTATTTCGAGAAAGCAGTCGAGATCAGCCAAGCGACTGGTAATAGAAAAGCTGAAGAGAACTCCTACAATGGCCTTGGGGGTGTGTATTACGACCTCGGCCAGTACGAGAAGTCAATAAAGTATCAAGAGAAAGCACTGGAAATTTGTAAGGAGATCGAGGACAGGGAAGGAGAAGGGACAGCATACACTAACCTAGGAAGGCTTTACCGTTCCCTCGGCCAGTATGACAGGGCGATGAAGTGCCAAGAAACGGCACTCGACATCTGCATTCAAATTAAAGACCGAAAAGGGGAAGCCATAGCATACAATAATCTCGGTAGTATACACAGTGCTCGTGGCCAATATGATGCTGCGACGAAGTTTCACGAGAGAGCTCTTGAAATCAGAGAGGAAGTTGGAGACAGAAAAGGAGAAGGAATTACTTATGTCAACCTCGGATATGTTCAATATATACTTGGATTCTATGGCAAATCCATCAGCTATCTGGAACGAGGACTTAAATTAATAAACGAAACTGGAATAAAAAGTAAAGAGCACAACCGGGTACTTTACAGTTTAGGCGTGAGCCATTTTCACGAGAACAGCCTCACGAAAGCATCTGACTACTTCCTTCAGAGCATTAAAGGCCACGAAAATATACGGGAGTCTCTTAAGGATGAATAGAAGTTTTCATTAGATGATCAGAGCATTTCATTCTACAAGGGACTTACTTTGTTACTTTTGTCTCTTGGGAAAGTGGCTGACGCCCTCTGTACAGCAGAACGAGGACGAGCTCGTGCACTGGTGGATTTGATGTCCGCCAATTTTGGCATCCAGGAAGCCACCAACAAAGGTGAATTCACTCCAAGTTCACTTGCATGTCTCTTTGAAAAACAGCAAAGTGACTTTCTCTTTGTTAGCATTATAACAAAAAGGATCTATCTTTGGTTCGTGGAAAACGGTGGCAAAATACATTTCAGCCCTAAAGGGAGTGAAACAGAGCTGTCTGCAAACGAATCAGATACATCTTCTTTGCAAAATCTTGTGACAGCGACATTGAGATCATTTCCCACTGACGATGAAGAGAACTACGAAGACCGGTCATTGTCAGCAATCTATAACGACGAACCGCCATCAACACAGGAAGATAGTGAAGCACCCAATCAGAACCATTTCCGGGGTAACGAAGAAGAAGGAAGAGAAGCCAATGTAAAAAGGTTGTACCAGATGATCATTGCACCTGTTGCTGGTCTTATCAAAGGCCCGGAGATTGTCATTATCCCAGAAGGAGGACTATTCCTAGTCCCATTTGCAGCCTTGCAAGATTCCAATGGAAATTACTTGTCCGAAACATATCGAATCCGTCTCATTCCCTCTTTGACATCACTTCAGGTCATTCAAAGTTTCCCAGAAAATTACCATTCTCAAACTGGGGCACTGATTGTCGCAGATCCGACGGTTGGCCTTGTAGAGTTTGATGGAAAGGTCGGAGTTTTACCGCCTCTACCAGGCTCCAGAATGGAAGCTGATATCGTCTCCAGGTATGTTCCAGCACCATACTTCAAGCTTATCGGAGAGCAGGCTACGAAGAATGAAGTGATAAAAAGAATCCAGGATGTAGGACTAGTACATATTGCAGCCCATGGTGATGCAGAGAGAGGAGAAATTGCCCTTGCGCCAAATGATCGTAACACTGAAATCGTACAAAAGAAAGATTTCATGCTGACAATGGAGGACATAGCAAAAGTCGGCATAAAAGCCAAGCTGGTAGTACTCAGCTGCTGCAATAGTGGTCGTGGTAAGATCATGACTGCCGAGGGAGTTGTCGGAATAGCTCGGGCGTTTCTTGGATCTGGTGCTCGCTCCGTTTTGATGTCACTATGGCCTGTAAACGATGCAGCTACAAAAGTCTTAATTCATGAACGTGTTCTACAGGAGTTTAATGCGCGAACAAAAGAGTGCAAGTGAGGCCCTTCACCTGTCTACCAAGAAGTTAAGGGAGTCAGCAATGTACAACCACTTCAGGCACTGGGCTGCCTTTGTGCTTCTTGGAGATGATGTCACATTTGATTAACCTCTGTGTTTTGGGTGAGTATTCTAGTATTGGAATTTTACCTTGTCTTCGAATTTGAAATTTATGGTGGCAATTTATACCAATATTGACACGTGTAAACCAGACCATAAAAGTGTCTAATTTCGCCTTTTCGTGGCTTCTTTTATAGAAAAGAATCACTGCTTATAAGTGAACACAGCATCTCATTTCATTGGAGTAGACAATGCAGGAAAAATGCTCAAATCTTGTGGAGTACAAAAGAACAGTGGCAGGGGAAATCAACAAATGAACTCTGATAACCGTAAACGCAATTATTATTTTAGTTTTGCGGAATGTGAATACCGTGTAGCATCAAATTTTGCGGGACTTTTATGTTGCGGAGTGGCGATTTTTTGAGGTTTGCGGGAACAGAATTTTGCGGCTCGTATTGACTGAAATTTCCAATGGGGACTGATTTTTGCGGTTTCTTTTTAAAGCAGCGAACACAGCATCTCATTTCATCGGAGAGGACAATGCAGGAAAAATGCTCAAATCTTGAGGGGAACAAAAGAACTATGGCAGGGGGAATCAACAAATGAACTCTGATAACCGTAAACGCAATTATTATTTTAGCTTTGCGGAATGTTAATACCGTGTAGCATCAAATTTTGCGGGACTTTTATGTTGCGGAGTGGCGGTTTTTTGAGGTTTGCGAGAACAAAATTTTGCGGCTCATATTGACTGAAATTTCCATTGGGAACTGACTTTTGCGGTTTCTTTTTAAAGCAGCGAACACAGCATCTCATTTCATTGGAGAAGACAATGCAGGAAAAATGCTCAAATCTTGTGGAGTACAAAGTACTCTATTCTGTGATAGATAGTGAGTAGCGTAGCGGTGTGCGCTTGTCAACAAAATGAACCGCTAGTAGATTTATTCTAAAACATTCGCTCTCGATTTCTATACGTGATAGTTGACGCGGGCTGCGAAATCTCGAGCTCATAATCTAATTGCTTAATAGAAACACGTTACGCGTATTATCTTAGGGCTGTTTTCCAAATAGCAATACAAGTGGATTAAAAGCTTTCTTGTTAAGGGGATAAAATCTTTGCGGTCTTTAATTTTGCTCAGTGGTGTTTTTCTGCTGGAACTTTTTTTTGCGGATGAAGTGCAATCCGCAAAATCTGCAAAATTTAGGTGCTACGCGGTAGAATTGTTGTAAGTTAAATAAGCGTTGAGAGAATCTCGGAGAATAGCGTTGTATATTTAAACTAAAATATGAGCGCATTTCCAACCTGTTTTGTGTTTGAGACCCTCTATTAAGGTCCTGCAAGGAATAATTTGCTTTAAGCTTGGGAAAAGTGAAAAAGATTAATATTGTTCGATTCACTTATCAACGGACCTTTTACTTAAGAAAAAAAGAAGCCTAAGCCGTGTATTACACTGTGTTAGAATACAGCCTTAAGCAAGTACGCGCTGATTGGTTGGAAATCGTGTTTCTATATGTAACTCGATGGAAACACAGAACTAGTACGAGCTGTTGACGTAATGATGGCGCAAGCAAAGAGAATTTACATTTTGATGATCACAGTAATCAAGTTGTTTCCCCTTTTTTCTCGTGAAAATTTGGGAGAACTCGAAAAAGCTCTGCAAACACTCACCTACGGCTCGTGTTCCCACAGCATTTCTCGTTCTCCCAAACTTCCACTCGTGTTTTTATTTAACAATTAGACTACGAGCCCGAGTTTTCTACGAGCAGATAGTCAACGAGGCGCAGCCGAGTTGACTATCGCTCGTAGAAAACGAGGGCGAGTAGTCTAATTGTTTTAGTATAAATTTACCGTAGTCTCATTGCATAAAAAGAAAAAAATGTCAAGTAACGCATAGAAAAAAACTGTTTTATTATGTTACATCAGGTTCAAACAAGATGCGTGATGTGCACTGATGCGTAACTGTTGACTATCAGCAGGTAGTCAACGGTAATATAGCCAATCAAATTCACGGATTCACAATAGACTACGGTAAATTTATACTAAAACTCGATAGAAACACGGTGCATGTTTTCTATTTCTTAAAAAAGAACACGACGGGCATTTGAGAACACGCGGGAAATATAGAAACCATGAGCCCCTTTGGAGTGTTTTCTACATTTCTTGAGTGTACTCGAATGTCTGGAGTGTTTTTTCACAGTGTAATACACCGCTTAGGTTTCTCCATTTGTTTTATGATAGTAATGGGCTCCTGGTGATATAGATTTCACACGCCGCGAGTAGAAACAACGTAACAAAGCACAAAAATCGACAAACTGACGCAATTTCATCTAAAGTGCTAAATGTCTCGTCTTCAAAACTTTCTGCTGCTCCACGGAGAGCTCCATCACAAATTTCTTCAAAGAAAATGTTCTTTCCCATCTTAACAAAAAGTATTGACTAGGCCGATCAGAGCGCGCGCAGGGTCCTAACTATTATAAATTCTTTTTAAAACAGTCTGAAGAATTGGTATTTCTCATATGAGAATAGAATGGTTATCAAAATCAGTTGTTAAGTAATTCCTCACGTGTTCGGCGTTGAGCAATAGGCCATATTCGTACTCTGAGAATTCAGGGTTCGTACAGGTCATGGAAAACCTGGAAAGTCATGGAATTTTACAATTTCATTTTCCAGGCCTGGAAAGTCCTGAAATTTAGGTGTAGGTCATGGAAAGTCATGGAAAATCAGTATGTTTTCTATGAATGAAAGGCATTAAGATCCAAAGTTGAAAAATTAACTGGCGAGTCCAAAAATCAAATGTAATTTCAGCTGAATAAATGATTGTTTTGACACTACTGCCGGAGGGCAGTAGCTTAACTTAGGTCATGGAATATTTCAAAAAGTCATGGAAAAAGTCATGGAAAGTCATGGAATTTTGATGGGTCATAAGTGTACGAACCCTGGAATTGGACTGGAACTACAGTAGCTTGTAATGGAGACTCATGCGGAGGGAATATCATTTTAAACAGATTAATTCCATTTGCATTTGAAAAGACTCCCTGCATAGGCCTCAGTTGCACGCTAGTCCCAGTCCAATACCGCGGTTCTGAATATGGTCTAATTGTCTGTGCTCTTCCAGCCAGTTTGTATTTCTAGTAAGCCAAGTCAAATATTTGTATTATTCTTTAATGCTAAAATTTCAATTACAGTCCTTAACCTTACGTTATTACTATCATTTTATCAGATTGTCAAAGTTTTGTTTTTTCAGTTTAGTTGTTTCGGGAAGTAAATGTGCAGTTCAAGCAGACATTTTTAAAACTTGTCACATTCAGTTATTGAATTGTTTGTATGGGTTAAGATTACAAGGTTTTAGTCTTTCTAATGTGAAGATCAGAGAATTGCTAAATTGTGCAACGTAAGTTTTCTTATAGCATCGAAGTAGACTATTTCTTTTTGTGTTTATCTTGTTTT
>JAHPZR010022867.1:0-15241 GCA_019787425.1 Platygyra sinensis | reverse complement strand
AGAAATTGAATGGTGACGTTTCGTCATCAACACCCTAAGTGAAACCAGAGACCTTGATTTGCACCCGAGACGAGGAGCATCCCTGACCTTTTCATACAGGAGTCTCCCCGGGTTTCGAACATCCGCTGTCTAAGGCAGTTTGTTAGTCGCCTGCAGCGTGTCAAGTTGGTTATTTTCGAGGAGAAGAAGACATAACGATTTTTTCATGGTGAGAAAAATACTTTTGGTTCTCCCAAATGGAAGTCATGTACAGATACATTTGTAATGTAAAACGTGAAGGCAGGCCTGAGTTACAAACAGTTTTTTATTTTGCAAATACCACAATACACTCCTGAATGGAAAAAGGCTTTGTTGACTTATTCGAAAGCTAGACTGCCCTCATATCAGAAGCAGTTCCTTAATGTTCGAAAAGAGTAAGTGACGTAGTTCCTGGTGTGGTAGTCTATCTGCCATCTGATGGTTAAATGCTCTGAGGTATTAGCTGCATAAGCTACTCTAAAATCCGAGGGTAAATAAAGTAATGTATAGATGTAATGTCTGTATGAGCAATGCCTCATAACACCCTTTCATAATTTATTTTCAAAGTTCAGTGGCTGACAGCCACTTTGATTTCCCGAAGTCGTCAGCCGGGAAAGTATGCCAGAAGACATATTTGCCCGGGCAAATTTTAGTTGCCCGTTCGCATACCATGCGATGCACTTTGGAATAGATATAATATGGCGGTTGCAACAGAACAGCGTGTAAATGGAAAGTTTACTTTGTTATTATTTTCCAAATTTTCACGTTACCAGGTTCCCAGTACATCGTGTCCATAGCTGCAACTGTCGGCGGACACAGGTAAACCAGATACAAATAAAAACTAATTATAAGGCTTCTTCGACTGTCATGAAGGTTAAAAGGATGCTTTCGTCGCTCTTCCTGTTCGTATATGGCTTGTTTTTCTGAAGTGCTAACATTACTAAACGCCATATCCTGATAAAACGACAAAACAGCTGATGCAATCGCCTGCTCAGAATGGTCAGAATGCGGGGAACTCACGAGGAAATTTAGGAAATGTTTTTTTTTTCTGTTAAACCCAAACTCAAGTCGCTCTGCGGACGAGTTTCCCTATTGTTTTGGTCGTCCGTGAGATTTTTTTTAGTCGTCAGGGACTACGAATATGGATTCTTGACAATATCTTTATTATTTTCATTACTACAGTTGCAGTATCATTAAAATCAGGACAGGTTGTTCAAATAAGGTAGCTTCTATAATCAGCTGTTTTTAATGAGACTTACAGTTTAGAGTCAGGTTTAGCTTAAGGGAAAGCGAAAAAAAAAAAACAAGAAGTATTACAACAAGTAGCGCAAGCCATATAAACATAGAAAGCAAAGTCATCAGCTCAAACAATCTGGAAACTGGCCATGGAGTTTTCAGTTTTTCATAAACTGGCGTACTGTTGCATGTGGAAGGAACATCACATATGAAATGCTTTTGAGGGCTAAGCAAGACAAGAGGGGAAGATTCAGGTGTCCTTCCTTGAAACAACAGAACGTAAGAGGATCTGTTTCCAGCAGAAACCAAATCCTTGCGGGTGTTCGATTCAAGGAATGTCCGCCAACTAAAGGTTAGGTAGCTAAATGCATAAGTCTCTCCATTACGGCTTAACAGTGAATTGAGCAGGAGCAAGTGATTACATGACTAAAACATCATAAATCGGGACTGCTTGAGAAAAAAATACTTACCTCAGCAACGATCACGACAGCTGGAAACGCAACTTAGAGGCTTGTAACGGGAGATGAATTTCGAGTTGCCCTCGGGGGGGCTACTTAACAAAGTTTAATACGGGGAGACTCCGCAGTGAGAGAACTGATCAGTGTTGAAGTTCGAACAGCTCGGGTGGAGGAGGTCCTTTGGTTAAATATCGTATCCGTAACAGATTAAATACGAAATGTGACATTAAATCAGTGTAAACAGTGTCTTACTACTAAATTCAGTTGTAAATTTCAAATGCCGCGTTCTCGAAGATATCACGAATTCATCGAACATTCATCATCCATTCCTTTTATGCCTGGTCGCTCACAGAATATTCAAAACAGAACCACAGGAAAGAAACTACGGTATAATTTAACATTTAAAGAACTTTGCAACAAGCGCTTTCAAGTAAAATAAATATTTAACATACAGGGAAATGAATTCAACTTACTTACCTAATAGGCAAACGAGGTTTGTAATGACACCAATATTTCCCCAAGAACCTCAGAGTAACTCAAGAGCAAGAAGGCAACTGCACTGATCGATGAAAAAAGAAAACACATTTCAGATCCCTGTTGAGATTCTGATGCATAACATTCAAAAGGCTAAGATCTAGAATCCCTACTGTAAAGCTGGTTTACAACATTATTTACATGATCAAACCCATGCAGTGTACGTTTGACAAATAATAAGCAATTAATTTCACTGGTTGTGAGGTCGAATGCGAAGTCGACTGAATTGATCGATCGATCGATTTGCAGAAAATTGAAGTAAGCTATGTAAAAACAGAAATAAAAGAAACCGATCTCCTGACGGTTTCCTGTCGAAATCTGTACTTATAATGCGAGTAAAAGCCATGGAAATTCAGCCACCTTATGAGATGGACGAATGTTTCAAAACCCGGAAGCAGTGAGAGTGATATAAACGCAAGTTCATTCCACAGTCATGTCTATGTCACGGTATTAAACCTGCTAACCGTGATTATGAAAAGACTCTCAAGCAAATATTTTCTATTATCCTAGCCTTAATTATATTTCCGAGGCTAAAGTTGTATGAAAAGTAAAGCGTAAGGTCTTATAGTTTGGTTTAATTGGAGACGGAAATGCGCTCACTGTTTGATGATAACCTCAATAATATCTGTAAACTGAATTCTCTCAGTGAAACAGACAATCGCAGCCTGGTATAAACGATGTATCTTTTCACTAACCTGTATTTAAGCAGCCAACAGTGGTTTAAGAGGTAAAGAGTTCAGCATCACAGAATACGAAGAAGGCAACGAAAACGAAAGTTAATGGAAGTCTTTTCGTCGTGCCCAGGTTCCACCCGGGCGATTGTCTCCTCGAATAGACTCTCGGGACCTTGGTTCTACCTTGAGCCTTCCGAAGAGAAAACTCGGAGAGGAGAAGCTAGAAAACGGTAATACAAACTAAAACTAGCTTCACTTAGGAAGAGTGAAATTTGCTTCACATTGTTCTTTCGTACCCATGTCCGAATATTGTGACCGCAGGGTGACCCGAAAACAGTGACCCCCGGTCCACGGACCCCCACTACGGACCGGGTCCGTGGACTACCTACGGACCGGTCCACGGACTACCCCTACGGACCCCTCTTCGGACCACCCGCCAAATAAAATAAAAAAACAAAAATAAAGATTTCACTTTATACTGCTTGTCCAATAGATCACTCGTGTCAGCGAAATTTCGCGCGTTACGCTGGTCTACGCAGGATAAATGCGACAGACCTGGGTTCTGTCTCGGGTGCAAGGTATGCCATTGCAGATCATAAAAACTTTGCCATTTTCGTTGCTGTGGCGTTGCATGAAAGATCGGGAAGCCTAAGAAATTTGTAACTTCTCTCCCTTCCCCTTTTTTCCCCTTTTAGGTTTCACCGGTGGCGATGAAACAATCACCAATATGGTTGAATGCAGTAAAATTGACGCATTGAAAGGGCATATGCCAACTCAGTAGTCAACTATGACAAGGATCGTATCACTGATATCTTCGGCCGTCGAAATGGAAGAGACAGCTAGTTTAAAAGTGTTTTTTTAAGCTCATATGATAGATTCAAATGCATCGTATGACACTACTTTCCTTTCGACTGTTTCGTAAAAATTTGGGCAACTTGTAAGAATTTTTTGGGCAAATGGTTCACCGCCAACCCTCCTCCGGCAAAAAATGCAAGTACGCCTATAGCGCGGACTCGGCCGAGCGCGGTTTTTCTCCCAGCTTCTTCCAGTAAAACTGGAAAGAAAATTAAAGAGCTAGTTTTTGAGCTTCTTAATTAAGTTGCAATTTTATGACGAACCAGTCTGAAGCGGTGAAATGTGTTGGGGAATAACAAAATGTCGTTGTAGTAAGTTCAGGTTTTACCGGTTAATTTTTTTTTGTTCAAAATGTTCACAATCAACCTTTCAGAAATTATATCATCATGTTTCACCTATTATTTCCCACGAGAAAAATTTAACATGCAACGTCACCGCCCTTCGTTCGCTTTCACCTTCGGTGCAAATGCAGTCAGCACCTTCACCTTGGGATCACTTTGATGTGCAAGGCTTGCCGCTTTAAAATAAGTTTCATTTGTGTAAGTGAAATTGTGTAAAGTGAATTCTGTTAACAGAAATTCATGCACAAAAATGCAAAAGCCTCAACCCGAAGATGAAAATTTCGTGGAATCCTCATGAAGTCGCACGGACCAAGAACTCGTCGAGGACAAACAAACAGCTGAGATCGGCGCTGGGGCAGACATGGAATTTGCGCAGACACATTACAGCCCCAAAGGTGTTTTGCTGCTGTATTTTCGGGGGGACGTTGCGGAAGAAGTGGACAAGCATTTTAACAGGACTTTTTCTGAGTTGTGTTGTTTACCCGGCTCAAGTGCGTTGGACAACAGTGTGGAGGGCTCACATTGGCAAGGTAAGTACACTTTCAACAATGCAGGAACGTCATAGCGCTTTTTTCCATATAACAAATGTCCCACGTAGATTGTCACATCAAACTGGAACGCGTCTGCAGTAAAATACATTTGGCCACTGTCCAATAATTAATGATATTTCTTATAACTTGTACAGGTAGTTACACACGCGATTCACTAAACCAGTTCGTCTGTGTATTTGTTCATACTACATGCAGCTACGCAATAACGCAGTGAATAATGACAACGTTCTCTTGAATTCTTGTTCTTAAATTTTCAGACAGATTTGCCAAACTCTTTGAGCAAATAAACCAGAAATCGCACCTTACAAGCGCAAATCAAATGTAAATTTGATTTCACACCTTAGTGGCAGCATTTCTCATTTGGGTGAATTCCATGCACATTCACTGTACATTCTTTTCTTCTGCTTGGTTCTGTCAAACAGCGGCACTCTCATAAGACTGAAATTTATATGAATTATGAAGATCAAGATTTTTGGATCCCAAATCTGCCTTGAAACATAAAATGGGATCATCAGGGGCACCCAACGAGAATATAGTTCAAAACCACTAAAACATAGCATTGTTGAAAGGGTGATTTTGGTATTTAAACGGTAGATATAGGCATATTTTTATCCCCTAAAAATTTTTCATCTGTTCGGATTTCCTAGCTGAAAGTCTAGTGATCCGAAAATTACAGGGATCAAAACTTACCTTTTCGAAAATTTCAGCCAGAAAAAAGGCTCCCGAAAATTATAGGTGACCTTTTTAGGGTAAAAATCCGTTAAAAATAGGCAATTATACCATATTTTAGATGTTCGAAAATCTTAGGAGAAGCAGGCAAGCAAGAAATTTGACAAAAAAATGTTCCGAAAATTCTAGATCTCAAATCGTCTTCCGAACAGTTATATTTCCGAAAATTGTCGTTGGGTGCCCCTGGATCATCCGCATCCGCCTTGGGGATTTTCTCGTTGCCTTTGCTTTTACTGTGTACCCAAAATTTTTCTTTCATTTGCTCCGTGAAAATTGTGTGATATATGTTGAAGCATGTTTGGCCGTGATGATGTGACGGGAAATAAAGAAAAAAAGGAAAACATCATATAGGGCGTGCCAGATCGTGAGATTGGCTGGGAACAGAACCGTCAGGAGTGAATAAATTCTATCCGATAACAAGAAAATCTTTTCGTGCTTGTACATTGTTTTGAGATGGGACAAACGTTTATTCTTTGTCTTGGTCGCAATTTTAAGGGTGCGTTCCTTTGGGGTGGTCTGGATCAGGATCAGTGATCCAAAATCACTCGGATCATGGTGCGTCAAAGGAACTGATGAATCCCCTCTAGTTACGTATTCATCGGTTTCTTTGATTTAAGCCTGGTTCTCATATACCGCCGACCTACCTGGGACACGGCCAGGGACAACGCTGCGGCATATGTGAACATTTATCGCGGACACAATCTCTCCCAGGCACTGACCGCCGGCTTGCCTGCGAAGGTGAGTTGAGTTCAACTTCGCAGGCAAGCCGGCGATTGTCGGCGATGAAAATATTTTATGTGAACATCATCTGCGGAGATCTGCGACGTTATGCGGCGACTAAATCGCAGGTAGGTCGGCGGCATATGAGAACCAGGCTTTACTATGATTCGAGTGATCCTGATCCAGATCACCCCAATATAATGTACCCTTAATGTCAGAAACCACCGTCTCTATTATTTGTTTGTTTGTTTACTTTTTTGTCATTATTATTATCATTACTGTTACTATTATTATTATTATTATTATTATTATTATTATTATTATTATTATTATCATTATTATCATTATTATCATTATTATCATTATTATCATTATTATCATTATTATCATTATTATCATTATTATCATTATTATCATTATTATTATTATTATTATTATTATTATTATTATTATTATTATTATTATTATTATAATACTTATTTTACATTTATTTATTTATTTTATTTTTTTCATTTCAGGAAGACCAAGCCGCCCCATGTCTCAAAGGAACCTTCCAGTCTCGTTTTTTAACCAGTCACAAACGGACCAATCCCAGCACCTGCAAGGACGCTTCAGTCACAGTGGCAAGCCAATACATATGTTCCAACAAAATCATAACGCAATAACCCATTATAACAGAAGTTGTCAGTCAACAGGTCACCACGGAAACTACGATCAAAACATGCAAAACGGGCCTCGTTTCCTTCGCACGAGAGATATTCCGGTCTCTTATGCGCAACTACCAGCAGGGGTAGTGAGAGGTTTCTCTCCAGGGCGCGCTCCGCAAGTGTCTGCACAGCCCTGTCGTTCAACAGCGCCGGCTTCCTTTCCGCAGGAGGCTGCTGTGCAGAGCAACAATTTGCAGTCTCCTTCCTTGAGGTTCAACCCTTGCTACAATTCTTTTCTGGTTCAACCAGACGTGAAGCCTCATTTGCCGGTTGTCCCTGGAGAACCAACGCGCACAAAGATTGGGGAAAGGAGAAAGGATCTCGAGGAAATCCCAGGCGATTTGCTAATGAGAAAAGGAGAACACTAACGGAAAAAAGGTCGAGGTATTTGCGTGTGCGTTTTGTCACGACATAAATTTACACTTATTAACGGGCAAGATCTCCACCTTTTAGCACAATGTATCTTGAAATGTATTTAAAAGAACATGCATTAAGCTAAGTGCTGTCTAATAAAAGGATGTCTCTTTTTGCGTATTTCTATCAACTATCTAATCGGCATTGAAAGATATATAGTGCGTTCCTGAATCAAAGAAAACCGCTGCTGCGTTGCAGCGGAGTGAGAAAACAACAATCATGAACAGAAATTACGTTAGAGTAACTTTAAAAAGAATATAATAGATGCGAAACCTGCCATTAAATGTCAGTTGTCAGTTAACTCCATCCAAACCTTGAAAGAATTAATTCAGCTGAGGTTGTTTTAGCCAATCACAGGCGACCCAAAAGGACGCTTATCGAGTGAGACGCAAATGCAACGTGACTGACGAGTGCATAGTCAAAAATTTCGTGGGGACAGGGTTATATCTGTGCACCCGTCTGGTGGGTCGAGTTTGTCTCGCGCGGGCCCGCTATTGTTGATTTCAAGCTGTGCCGTAGTCGAAAGGACGGCAACATGGTGCGGTGGAAAGTTCAAAACTCCAGTAGTGAAGCAAGAATCGTTCGAATTAAAGCTAGATTTTTCCCAGACGATCGGAAAAGGTCACAAATGGACTATCCTTCTTTGCGTTGGAGGGGAAAATCGACCAGCGGATTCGAATGAAAACGATAGTTTTACTGCTCCCTCAAGTTTGGTCTTACAGAAACACTGACGAGGCACAACTTCTGTTATGCTGTTACGTAAGGAAGCCGATAAGGGACAATACGATGGCCAAAATATTAAATCCAAAAAAAATAATTAAATCCCCAAAAATATTTCAAATCGCAAAATTGTTTTGGAAATCATTTTCGAACAAATGATAATTAAATATAAAAAGCTGTTGCAAATCTCCATAAAATCATTGGACCACAAATATTTCTTTACAGATCCGAAACTAATTTGCAAATCCGTGTGAGTTAGATGTGATGACGATTCTTGAATTTGCAAACAAGTTTCGGATTTGTAATAAAATTAGTTGTGGATCCAAAAATTTTATCGATGTTTGCATCAGTTTTTTAAATGTATAATTTATTGTTCATAAATGACGCCAAAAAACATTGCGATTTAAAATACTTTTTCGGATTTAAAAATCTTTTTTATATCTCAAAATATTTTAGGAGTCCCTTATCGGCTTTTAGCTTTTAGCTCAAGAATGGAGAGGATATGTCAACCGGCGCAACGTAAGAAAATCTCCAAAAGGTTGCACGAAGCCCAGCGGCAGTTGGAACACTCTAACTCGTAAAATGTGTAGAAGAGCATTTTTCAAGATCTTTGAGCAATCAATTTGAACGGATTTTTGCAAGATCAGACAAGGATATTTTAATAAGTTCAAGACTTCATTCTTGCATATTACCCGCACAAGAAAACAAGATAAACACAAAAAGAAATAGTCTACTTCGATGCTATAAGAAAACTTACGTTGCACAATTTAGCAATTCTCTGATCTTCACATTAGAAAGACTAAAACCTTGTAATCTTAACCCATACAAACAATTCAATAACTGAATGTGACAAGTTTTAAAAATGTCTGCTTGAACTGCACATTTACTTCCCGAAACAACTAAACTGAAAAAACAAAACTTTGACAATCTGATAAAATGATAGTAATAACGTAAGGTTAAGGACTGTAATTGAAATTTTAGCATTAAAGAATAATACAAATATTTGACTTGGCTTACTAGAAATACAAACTGGCTGGAAGAGCACAGACAATTAGACCATATTCAGAACCGCGGTATTGGACTGGGACTAGCGTGCAACTGAGGCCTATGCAGGGAGTCTTTTCAAATGCAAATGGAATTAATCTGTTTAAAATGATATTCCCTCCGCATGAGTCTCCATTACAAGCTACTGTAGTTCCAGTCCAATTCCAGGGTTCGTACACTTATGACCCATCAAAATTCCATGACTTTCCATGACTTTTTCCATGACTTTTTGAAATATTCCATGACCTAAGTTAAGCTACTGCCCTCCGGCAGTAGTGTCAAAACAATCATTTATTCAGCTGAAATTACATTTGATTTTTGGACTCGCCAGTTAATTTTTCAACTTTGGATCTTAATGCCTTTCATTCATAGAAAACATACTGATTTTCCATGACTTTCCATGACCTACACCTAAATTTCAGGACTTTCCAGGCCTGGAAAATGAAATTGTAAAATTCCATGACTTTCCAGGTTTTCCATGACCTGTACGAACCCTGAATTCTCAGAGTACGAATATGGCCTATTGCTCAACGCCGAACACGTGAGGAATTACTTAACAACTGATTTTGATAACCATTCTATTCTCATATGAGAAATACCAATTCTTCAGACTGTTTTAAAAAGAATTTATAATAGTTAGGACCCTGCGCGCGCTCTGATCGGCCTAGTCAATACTTTTTGTTAAGATGGGAAAGAACATTTTCTTTGAAGAAATTTGTGATGGAGCTCTCCGTGGAGCAGCAGAAAGTTTTGAAGACGAGACATTTAGCACTTTAGATGAAATTGCGTCAGTTTGTCGATTTTTGTGCTTTGTTACGTTGTTTCTACTCGCGGCGTGTGAAATCTATATCACCAGGAGCCCATTACTATCATAAAACAAATGGAGAAACCTAAGCGGTGTATTACACTGTGAAAAAACACTCCAGACATTCGAGTACACTCAAGAAATGTAGAAAACACTCCAAAGGGGCTCATGGTTTCTATATTTCCCGCGTGTTCTCAAATGCCCGTCGTGTTCTTTTTTAAGAAATAGAAAACATGCACCGTGTTTCTATCGAGTTTTAGTATAAATTTACCGTAGTCTATTGTGAATCCGTGAATTTGATTGGCTATATTACCGTTGACTACCTGCTGATAGTCAACAGTTACGCATCAGTGCACATCACGCATCTTGTTTGAACCTGATGTAACATAATAAAACAGTTTTTTTCTATGCGTTACTTGACATTTTTTTCTTTTTATGCAATGAGACTACGGTAAATTTATACTAAAACAATTAGACTACTCGCCCTCGTTTTCTACGAGCGATAGTCAACTCGGCTGCGCCTCGTTGACTATCTGCTCGTAGAAAACTCGGGCTCGTAGTCTAATTGTTAAATAAAAACACGAGTGGAAGTTTGGGAGAACGAGAAATGCTGTGGGAACACGAGCCGTAGGTGAGTGTTTGCAGAGCTTTTTCGAGTTCTCCCAAATTTTCACGAGAAAAAAGGGGAAACAACTTGATTACTGTGATCATCAAAATGTAAATTCTCTTTGCTTGCGCCATCATTACGTCAACAGCTCGTACTAGTTCTGTGTTTCCATCGAGTTACATATAGAAACACGATTTCCAACCAATCAGCGCGTACTTGCTTAAGGCTGTATTCTAACACAGTGTAATACACGGCTTAGGCTTCTTTTTTTCTTAAGTAAAAGGTCCGTTGATAAGTGAATCGAACAATATTAATCTTTTTCACTTTTCCCAAGCTTAAAGCAAATTATTCCTTGCAGGACCTTAATAGAGGGTCTCAAACACAAAACAGGTTGGAAATGCGCTCATATTTTAGTTTAAATATACAACGCTATTCTCCGAGATTCTCTCAACGCTTATTTAACTTACAACAATTCTACCGCGTAGCACCTAAATTTTGCAGATTTTGCGGATTGCACTTCATCCGCAAAAAAAAAGTTCCAGCAGAAAAACACCACTGAGCAAAATTAAAGACCGCAAAGATTTTATCCCCTTAACAAGAAAGCTTTTAATCCACTTGTATTGCTATTTGGAAAACAGCCCTAAGATAATACGCGTAACGTGTTTCTATTAAGCAATTAGATTATGAGCTCGAGATTTCGCAGCCCGCGTCAACTATCACGTATAGAAATCGAGAGCGAATGTTTTAGAATAAATCTACTAGCGGTTCATTTTGTTGACAAGCGCACACCGCTACGCTACTCACTATCTATCACAGAATAGAGTACTTTGTACTCCACAAGATTTGAGCATTTTTCCTGCATTGTCTTCTCCAATGAAATGAGATGCTGTGTTCGCTGCTTTAAAAAGAAACCGCAAAAGTCAGTTCCCAATGGAAATTTCAGTCAATATGAGCCGCAAAATTTTGTTCTCGCAAACCTCAAAAAACCGCCACTCCGCAACATAAAAGTCCCGCAAAATTTGATGCTACACGGTATTAACATTCCGCAAAGCTAAAATAATAATTGCGTTTACGGTTATCAGAGTTCATTTGTTGATTCCCCCTGCCATAGTTCTTTTGTTCCCCTCAAGATTTGAGCATTTTTCCTGCATTGTCCTCTCCGATGAAATGAGATGCTGTGTTCGCTGCTTTAAAAAGAAACCGCAAAAATCAGTCCCCATTGGAAATTTCAGTCAATACGAGCCGCAAAATTCTGTTCCCGCAAACCTCAAAAAATCGCCACTCCGCAACATAAAAGTCCCGCAAAATTTGATGCTACACGGTATTCACATTCCGCAAAACTAAAATAATAATTGCGTTTACGGTTATCAGAGTTCATTTGTTGATTTCCCCTGCCACTGTTCTTTTGTACTCCACAAGATTTGAGCATTTTTCCTGCATTGTCTACTCCAATGAAATGAGATGCTGTGTTCACTTATAAGCAGTGATTCTTTTCTATAAAAGAAGCCACGAAAAGGCGAAATTAGACACTTTTATGGTCTGGTTTACACGTGTCAATATTGGTATAAATTGCCACCATAAATTTCAAATTCGAAGACAAGGTAAAATTCCAATACTAGAATACTCACCCAAAACACAGAGGTTAATCAAATGTGACATCATCTCCAAGAAGCACAAAGGCAGCCCAGTGCCTGAAGTGGTTGTACATTGCTGACTCCCTTAACTTCTTGGTAGACAGGTGAAGGGCCTCACTTGCACTCTTTTGTTCGCGCATTAAACTCCTGTAGAACACGTTCATGAATTAAGACTTTTGTAGCTGCATCGTTTACAGGCCATAGTGACATCAAAACGGAGCGAGCACCAGATCCAAGAAACGCCCGAGCTATTCCGACAACTCCCTCGGCAGTCATGATCTTACCACGACCACTATTGCAGCAGCTGAGTACTACCAGCTTGGCTTTTATGCCGACTTTTGCTATGTCCTCCATTGTCAGCATGAAATCTTTCTTTTGTACGATTTCAGTGTTACGATCATTTGGCGCAAGGGCAATTTCTCCTCTCTCTGCATCACCATGGGCTGCAATATGTACTAGTCCTACATCCTGGATTCTTTTTATCACTTCATTCTTCGTAGCCTGCTCTCCGATAAGCTTGAAGTATGGTGCTGGAACATACCTGGAGACGATATCAGCTTCCATTCTGGAGCCTGGTAGAGGCGGTAAAACTCCGACCTTTCCATCAAACTCTACAAGGCCAACCGTCGGATCTGCGACAATCAGTGCCCCAGTTTGAGAATGGTAATTTTCTGGGAAACTTTGAATGACCTGAAGTGATGTCAAAGAGGGAATGAGACGGATTCGATATGTTTCGGACAAGTAATTTCCATTGGAATCTTGCAAGGCTGCAAATGGGACTAGGAATAGTCCTCCTTCTGGGATAATGACAATCTCCGGGCCTTTGATAAGACCAGCAACAGGTGCAATGATCATCTGGTACAACCTTTTTACATTGGCTTCTCTTCCTTCTTCTTCGTTACCCCGGAAATGGTTCTGATTGGGTGCTTCACTATCTTCCTGTGTTGATGGCGGTTCGTCGTTATAGATTGCTGACAATGACCGGTCTTCGTAGTTCTCTTCATCGTCAGTGGGAAATGATCTCAATGTCGCTGTCACAAGATTTTGCAAAGAAGATGTATCTGATTCGTTTGCAGACAGCTCTGTTTCACTCCCTTTAGGGCTGAAATGTATTTTGCCACCGTTTTCCACGAACCAAAGATAGATCCTTTTTGTTATAATGCTAACAAAGAGAAAGTCACTTTGCTGTTTTTCAAAGAGACATGCAAGTGAACTTGGAGTGAATTCACCTTTGTTGGTGGCTTCCTGGATGCCAAAATTGGCGGACATCAAATCCACCAGTGCACGAGCTCGTCCTCGTTCTGCTGTACAGAGGGCGTCAGCCACTTTCCCAAGAGACAAAAGTAACAAAGTAAGTCCCTTGTAGAATGAAATGCTCTGATCATCTAATGAAAACTTCTATTCATCCTTAAGAGACTCCCGTATATTTTCGTGGCCTTTAATGCTCTGAAGGAAGTAGTCAGATGCTTTCGTGAGGCTGTTCTCGTGAAAATGGCTCACGCCTAAACTGTAAAGTACCCGGTTGTGCTCTTTACTTTTTATTCCAGTTTCGTTTATTAATTTAAGTCCTCGTTCCAGATAGCTGATGGATTTGCCATAGAATCCAAGTATATATTGAACATATCCGAGGTTGACATAAGTAATTCCTTCTCCTTTTCTGTCTCCAACTTCCTCTCTGATTTCAAGAGCTCTCTCGTGAAACTTCGTCGCAGCATCATATTGGCCACGAGCACTGTGTATACTACCGAGATTATTGTATGCTATGGCTTCCCCTTTTCGGTCTTTAATTTGAATGCAGATGTCGAGTGCCGTTTCTTGGCACTTCATCGCCCTGTCATACTGGCCGAGGGAACGGTAAAGCCTTCCTAGGTTAGTGTATGCTGTCCCTTCTCCTTCCCTGTCCTCGATCTCCTTACAAATTTCCAGTGCTTTCTCTTGATACTTTATTGACTTCTCGTACTGGCCGAGGTCGTAATACACACCCCCAAGGCCATTGTAGGAGTTCTCTTCAGCTTTTCTATTACCAGTCGCTTGGCTGATCTCGACTGCTTTCTCGAAATAGTCAATGGACTTCGCATATTGGCCAAGCACTATGTAATCTTCTCCGAGAGTGCAGTAGGATCTTACTTCCCCCAGTTTGTCAGCGGTTGCCCTGCTGATTTCCATTTCCCTCTCGTGATAGTTAATAGACATATCTATGTTATCACCAGAATCACTTGGATTCCGATCCTGACTTGCAATTACATCGCCCATTCCACTGGACCTGTCTTGATACTCAATGGATTTTTCATAAAGGTCAAAAACATAATACACACATTGGGCACAACTTTCGTGACATTCATCCTTTTTCTCTCTCTCTCCCGTATCCTTCGCGATCGTCTGTGCATTCTCATGGTAATTGGCAGCTTCCTCTTGCTTGCCAAGTGCATTGTACAAGGTGTGGAGATTCTGGCAGACATCTTTTTCTTCTTTTTTGTCTCCAATTTCTCTGCTGATCTCTAGCACTTTTTTGTAATTCACGGCAGACTTCTCAAGTTGTCCCTAAAGATGATAAACATTTCCCAGGAACCTGTGTGATCTGAGTTGTCCTCTTACAGCAGAAATCTCTTTACAGACTCCCAGCGCGTTTTGAAGATGGAACAAGGACTTCTCATATTGACCAAGAGCACAGTAAGTACTGCCAAGGTTGCTGTTAGATGCTGCCTCTCCGTGTTTGTCTCCATGTCAAGAGCTTTTTCTTGATGCTCCACTGATTTCTCGAACTGCTTTTGAGCATGATAGATAGTAGCTAAATTACTGTAAGATGTCCCCTCTCTTCTCTTATCTCCAGCTGCCAGGCTGAATTCAAGAGCTTTCTCTTGGTGTTGGATTGATTTTTCAAACTGGCCAAACATGTAATATAAGGTGCCGAGGGTATCGCGAGATCATATTTCCCCTTCTCTATTTCCCGCTGCTGTGCAAATTTCAAGGGCTTCTTCTTGGTTTTCAATCGACTTTTCAAAGTCGCCTAGGTTACTATACAACAGACTGAGGCCGTTGTGACAATATTCTTGTCCTTCCTTGTCTCCAAATTCTTTCTTGATTTCTAGAGCTCTTTTAAAGCAGCCCAATGAGTTCTGATATTGGCCAAAAATGTAGTATATTCTGCCAAGATTGCTGTAGGAAATTCCTTCTATCACTTTATCTCCAATCTC
>JAHPZR010022863.1:0-22282 GCA_019787425.1 Platygyra sinensis | reverse complement strand
ATAATCGGCACTTATTTGTTGCAGTGCCACGAGAGATCATCAAACTAAAATGCAAACATCATCACTGTTTCAATTAAGAATATTTATTTCTGTAAGCGCCAAAAAGCTGATGAAAAAAAAAGGTAAAGAGGACGAACAAAACTTTGCCGAAGAATTAAATTCGGCCTCATCACCGTTTGCAAGCAAACTG
Organism: Platygyra sinensis; assembly: GCA_019787425.1. Classification (NCBI taxonomy): domain Eukaryota; kingdom Metazoa; phylum Cnidaria; class Anthozoa; order Scleractinia; family Merulinidae; genus Platygyra; species Platygyra sinensis. Next base: position 22,092 of record JAHPZR010022863.1, on the reverse strand, counting down.
GTCACTTAGTACAAACCAGTTACATTAAACGAATTAAATTGTTCTTGTTTTTGCCATATAATAAACATCGTATTAACCGAGCTAAGTCGGTCTGTATGGGAGAATCTTGACCTCGGTCGTGTGTACAGACCTCACTGCGTTCGGTCTGTACTTACGACCTCGGTCAAGAATTCTCCCATACACACCTCTTGCTCGGTAATAAGAGCTAAATAAGGCTTTGTATGGCTATTATTGACATTGATGGTTAGCTTTAATTCTCGACGATCTACATCTTAGTGCTATAAGAGTATTTGGACGACCCCTTTCTGGAAAAACAGTTACAAATCAGTACCTCCTTCTGTAATCGCAGTATTAAATTATGGAACCTCGTATGTAAACTAATGCCGCCCGGCGACTTTCTAAACAATAAAGACTTTCTAAGAACAGTATAACTAATTTGTTTAAAGGATGAATTAGCTAATGCCTTTGAACCCGACAAACCAGCTCATGGGATCTTGCACGTAAAATTGTGGATGCCACATGGCACAACTTGAGTGGGAGGTGCCTCGCATGGGACTCCAGGTTCCCGTTTGCCCCTTACGCTTTTGGTCGTTTTTTTTTGGTTTTAATTAAATCCAAACTATTTATATTGTATTCCAGACTATTAATTTATAGGCTTCCACCCCTGGCTCATAGCGGGATTTGGGTTCCTCGGTTGTCCCGAGTTTTTCAAATCCACGGTCACGTCTTTATAAATAGCCAACTGGTCTGCCCTTCCTGCCAGTTGGATTTGCAACTATGCTTGCGTTTTGTGATATAATGTATGAAATACATTCATATTGTGTACTGCGGTTGTAGATGAAGTGAGATGATCATCGCAGTAAATTTCCAATTTAAGCAATTGGAAAGAAGAAGCCTGAAAAAATCAGGGCTCATCTAACGGGATTCGAACCCGTGCCCTCCGCGATACGGTGCATGCTCTACCGAAGCTACATGAAGCCACACATTGGGAGCGAGGTCAATTTATTGAGTTCATATTTCCCGTGCAGGAGTGATGTGGAAGTATATATGACATAATTCATATTTGTGCGGCGGTTGTAGATGAAGTGAAGATTGATCATCGGAGTTTATTCGAATATTTGTTTCAGTGGCATACCTGTAAACTAGCCAATGCTTAGTGCTAAGGTAAGTTGCATGTCCACTATGAATAAGATTTTACATTTACTCTGATCCTCATGGTATCAGATGGAAAGATCTTTACTTGAGCACAAATGATGCCAAATTTGGTCAACGGAGATGACGTCAGAAGTGGAACGAAGGCCAACACTCGTCACGGCCGGTTAAGGGCGGCACAGGCGTCAATGGTTTAAATAACGGAGAAAAATAATCACTTCTTGTTTCATCAAAGCCTTTTTATTAGAAAAATTATATACAGCAAGTACCAGTAATACTTAGTAGATTATGCTCCCCGGGGGTAATTCCAGAAAAATTGGGTGGGGTGTGCGGCCTGCCTCCTTCCTTATTTATGACCAGGACAAAAATTTGATACCCTATTTATGGCCGTTGCGGCTGACACGTTTTGAAGGGCTTTTGCTGACTGGGTCTTATCGATAATGATGAACAAAGCTTCTTCTAAAAACCATACTTAACTCAAGACCAGAGTGTAAAAACCATACCCTAATTATGACCAAAATGGCCAAAATCAATGCCCTATTTATGACCAAAACAGCTGAAAAGCCATTCCCTTTGGGACTGCACATACTTAAATGCCATATAAAAGACTGGGCTTTGCAGAGCCGTTATATAAGATGCTGAAAACAGCAACGAGAGCCATAGTACGATTAGACTTATTTATTAGTTTTGATATTTAACAATTCAGCTTAGCAGCAAAGCCTAGAGCACACAAGCAAAGAAAATTGAAAGGGTACTTCCATTCATTTCTCTTGTTTGTGTCTCTAGGCTTCGTTATCAAGTTAAATTTCAATACAATGAAAGTAGCGTGTTGAACGAGATTAACTTGTGCTCTGATTTTAAGTGTCAGCTTCACCTGTAAGCAGGCTCTCTAATGAGGAAATTCATTTTCTGAAGAGTGAAAGGAACTTACCACGGATAAAACAAGGAAAGGAAAAACTGGTTTGGTATCACTCAAAGTACCTCTTCACAAGCTGAAGCCAACATCATGTCATCACTTTCATGAAATTAATATGTGATTAAATAATGGATTTTGGTTATGATTTTGAAATCAAAGGAATACAAAATCCATTCTTGGATCAAACCACAGATCCATTTGAGCCAAATCCATGCTTTTGTCTGCCTAAAATAATGCATATAAATTATATATGTTAAATAGGTTGTTTCTGAGAGCTCCAAAGACCATTGTTAGGCGGTCTCTCCATATGATGATTTAGAGCTGGAAAGATTGAGTTTAAGTAAAAATGTTGAGTTACTATTTTTAGCCTCTTCAGCACTCTGGTTAGCCCAATTTAAAAAACTCTAATTTTCTTTCCCTAGGAAGTTTAAGCCCACTATAATATTATTAAAACAACAATTCAATTAATTTGCTGTCAGAGACAGTCTCCTAAAAAGTCCACCACCTCAGAGAGTTCTCTTTTCTTGGCCTCATGATGTGCCCATCTTTCCTCTGCCAACTTTGGTGTAACTTTCCACCGTTCATGATAAATAACTTGTTTACACGCCGGGCATTTCTTCCCTCCTATGAAATACGAAAATAAAGTTTCGTGGAAAAATCTTCTCTATTTAAAATCTTTCATTTTCAAAGTAAATAATACTCCTGGATTAGCGTTATTGTGCTATGAAAAAGCTGGATTTCCAAATAGCAAAGCCAGCATTTAGGTATACTTTTGGGTTTATCAAAACCACTAAAACCCAAACACCTTGACTATTAATGTCATACCTTGAAAAGGAGGAGTTTTCATGTACTTGTCCAGGCAGCCATAATGAAAGAGATGATTGCAGTAAACACGTTCAACAAACTGATGGTCTGTGGGATCTGTAACAGCTTCCTACAGATTTAAACAACACAGGCATGAAGTAAACCTTTTAGTTTGGCATAATAAACAATAATAATTATTATATACCTCACTAAATTGAAAGGTAGGTCATACTTAGAGAATATCAGTCAAACATTCACGTTTCAACAATTAAAATTGTTTGCACACATCCTTACTGCACAAGCATTCCAAATACCTTGTCATAATGAGCATGCATCCTAGGCATATTGCAACAAAATGGTCGGTAAATAATATCAGAATTTTATACTGTTGGTGGCCACTGCTATTTGGGATGTTTGGTGATCTTCTTTTTTCTTTTGAAAAATTGCTTTTTCTAGATACCTGTTTTACCTCATGCACACTATTGAATTCCACTCTTCCACTGAAGCCCACAGCTGAGCTCATGAGCGCTTCATTTAGCTGTGCTTTTAATAAGGGGTAAGTTGCATGAAAAGGGCTACAATGTTTGGAATTATGAAATCCACTTATAGTTGCTACTTTGACCCATCTTCATTACCTCTAACTAAAAACTCTCGAGATATTTACAGTGCGTTTCACAAAACCTTTGACAAACGGTTTCCGAAGTTCGTTTTAAATTCCCGAAGTTCGCTACGAACTTGGCAATTTCATTGTATGCGTACTTGTCAAGCAAATTGTGAACTTGGAAATGAAGTTGTGAATTTCACGCAAACATCGTTGGGAAGTTAACAAGTTCATTGCAAGAGAAGTTCGCGCCATTCTGTGAAATTGTCTCAAAATTTCCTTAGATGTTTGGTTACGTTGATTTAGTGTGTGTACAGCCGCCCCTTCCCTCAAAAAAAATCCCTTGAGTTTTGACTCTGTGCGCGCACTTGAAATACATGATATGGCACGCGCGTGCCTAATGAATAGCATGCACATTAGAGATACGCAGTAGCAATGTGCGCAAACGTCCTTAAAAAATGCAGGCAACTCAGCATTACAGTGCCTTTCACAAAACTTTTGACAAACGGTTTCCAAAGTTCGTTTGAAATTCCCAAAGTTCGCTGCAAACTTGGCAATTTCATTACGTAGTTGTCAATCAAATCGTGAACTTCGAAAGGAAGTTGTGAACTTCATGCCAAATTTCATCGGGAAGTTGCGAAGTTTGTTGCGAGCGAAGTTCGCGCCATTCGGTGTAGTTGGTTTGGTAATATAACTGTGAATGACAAAGTAAAAACATTTCTCAACAAGCAAGGCTTATTTGATGATGTTTACTTCTGAAATGTAAATTATTTGAGGTACAGACTGAGGGACTCCACATCACAGACAGATGGCACGACTAGCATCTGGTTTACACCCGGGGGGGGGTAGCTCCCTTATATGGGCTATATAGGTATGTGCGGCCCCAAAGGGTATGGTTTTTTCAGCCGTTTTGGTCAATAAATAGGGCATCGTTTTTGGCCATTTTGGTCATAAATTGGGTATGATTTTTGCACTCTAGCCTTGATATGGGTATGTTTTTAAGAAGAACCACTTTTTCATCATTATCGTAAAGAAAATTAACAAAAGCCCTTCACAAATTATGTTTACGGTAATTTAACATTGTCTTGAACTAGGGATCCAATTATAACACAGGTCTGAACAGGATTTTGATGTAAGGGGCAGGTCGTAAATAGGGTTTTTAAATTTTGGTCAGGTCATAAATAGGGTAGGGAATATCGCAGACTTTAGTCATAAATAGGGTAAGGGTTTTGGGAAGCGGGCCGCACATCCCCACCCAATTTTTTCTAGGAGTAACCCCCCCGGGGGTTACAGTGGTGATGTAATTACAAAAGTACAACAACACGACAGTGAAATATTCTGTTTTTTCACGCTATTTCTAGAATGACATATGTTTAGTAAAAAGGGTTTTTTTTTATCTCGCATAGATTTAAATGTAAAATACTCTTAAACAACTATGCGTGGCAGCTCGATCTAAACTGCTACCCGAGAATAAACCAACATGACAGAAATTGTATTCTATTTTTAGGCAGGTGTCAGATGACATCTGGGAAAATTCAGTTGCAACGTTTTATAACCCATTTTAAAACTAGTAATTCCTAATCAACGTTAGCCTGTGTACAGCCGCCCCTTCCCTAAAAAAAAATCGGGGAGGCTGTACACAGGCTACAAAATATAGAGCTGATGACCTTTGCGTTAACTTGGTGTGCGAATATTTTTGTTGGATGCTCGGTGACGCCCACTTTTTTTTTCGGCAGATCACTTCCTTTTCTGATTCTATCCATTATACGAAAAACAAAAAAAAACCTGTACATGGAAAGTTTTAGTTATTTCGCATATACTATGCACATAGGGTCGAATTGGTACATGGATACAGGTGTGCATGACTTAGAAGTTATATTTTTAAGGCTAATTCTAGCTGATTTAATGACATATGTAGCAAAGATCTATCAAATAGGCCTATATATGCTGTGTTAAACACACAAGCTTAGATATGATTCTTCAACTTAAATATATGCTGATAGTAATGAATCCGGATGGAATCGCCTTGAGTGACTGGAAATCCTAGAAATGCTATGGTCTGTGATACGTGTTGTCTTCAAAACAAGTTCGGTGATCCCCGATTTTTTTTTGCGTTTTTAATCTAATCTTATAATAATTATAAGATTATTTTCTACCTGCAGTCAAAGTTTGCAAAAAATCTGTAGCGTGGAAAATTTTGGCATGAACATCCTTAAATCAGGGCAGTGCATTATCTCTGAAATGATTTCTATGATCCCCACATTTTTGCATTTTCTGACACAAGTAACATCTTATCAATTGCAGCCAAAGTTGGAAAAATATGCAATCTATATTATAATATTAGAAGATTTTCACATGAATGTCCTTTATCTCTTAAAAGTGGGGATCCATAGAAAAAGACTAATGGCTGATATGATCCCATGATATGAGCCAGATAACACTAAATCTATTACACTGACCAACAATTTATTAAAAGAGCTGTAAAAAGTACCCTGCACAGTAAAGTAACCTAATTGGAAGATTTAAGTTTGTTGGCCCTCACATCTGACTCAGTTAGAAAATAATATATTGAAGATTACCTGTGGTTCCTCAGGCAGGGCTTTCCCTTGACAAACTGGACATGTCTCCTGAGGACATGGTCTGGCACACTGACTAACTAGGAAATCACACACCAACTTCAGAGATGGCTTGGGTTCAAAGGGTGGATCTCTGGCAAAGAAAAACTTAGATCATATTAGAAACTATCAGGCTTGGACTGAAAAAAATTGTCCTAAATTGTTAAAGGTTCCTTCAGCCACTGTCAACTAGAATTACAAACATGGAATGAACTGACAATTCCCACATGCGATAAGTGCAACTCTTACTCCAGGGCTCGAAATTAACGCTCGCAAACTCAGAAAATGCAGGTTATTTTGATAATCTGCAAGTGAGAAAAATATAAACTAGCAAACGTTTGCAAGTTAGAATCATGCAGAACTCCCAAACATTTGGAAAGAATTTGCTAGTAGAGGGGGGCGTTGGGCTTTTCGGTTTTGTGGATTTGGCCAATTTTTGGTTCGGTTTTTTGGTTTTTGCTCTTAAAAATTGCGGTTTTTCGGTTTTTGGCGTTTTGTGCGGTTTGCGAGTTTTCTCCAATTTAGCCTTGGTTTTCAGTTTTTGTCAACAACAATGACGGTTTTTCGGATTCTTCTGCCCAATACATTTTACGGTTTTTCTGGTTTTGCCAAGGAAGTCACACCTAGCAGTCACACTAAAACTGTAACTCCATTAGGCCCACTTACAGTTAAAAGAATGCATGGCAAGCCTAGTCTCTTTAGCAGCCGTTATTTGGGTCGTAACTGCTTTCCCGCTTTCCTAGCGCCCTCAAATTGCTAAAACCGCCAAGCTACGCAGGCTCTGCCAAGCAGCCCGGAGGAGGTATGTGGGTTAATTTTTGCTTGGTCTGTGCCACTGGCCTCTCAGAGCCCCTACCCCATTTTAGTCTTTTCTGCTGTCAATTATAGACTCCATCTTAGTCACTTTTAGGCAATTAATATGTAATTTATGCGATTCCAACTTAGTCACTTTCTATTTAAGTATATACCTAATATTGAATAAAAAACACTATACATTTTCACCCACACAGCAAACATTCTAGTACCTTTGCTCACCGTAAATATGAGGAACTGTCTTACCCCAAAAATCAGAAAATCTGCGACCCCATTCTAGTAACTCTATTGAAAATGGTGGGACCCCATGATAGTTAATCCAGTCTTGAAACTGAAATCCCATCGGCACATCCCCATTAGCCTCTAATAAGGAAGCACCTCCCCCCAGGGCCAAGCAATCTATGAAAAGATCAAAATAACATCAAAGCAAAAGACTGGACTATGGAGTTTCTATAGCTTAATTGCGAGTGGTCTCCCCGTTTCGTCTCGGAAATAACATTGCCGGCTCACTCGCTCCGTTCATGTGGAATAAAAGCGAAGGAGAGACTATTTGGTTGTAAAATAAAGTAGTTTTGGTTGTAAAATAAGGCTAATGGGGATGTGCCGATGGGATTTCACTTTCAAGACTGGATTAACTATCATGGGGTCCCACCATTTTCAATAGAGTTACTAGAATGGGGTCGCAGATTTTGTGATTTTTGGGGTAAGACAGTTCCTCATATTTACGGTGAGGAAAGGTACTAGAATGTTTGCCGTGTGGGTGAAAATGTATAGTGTTTTTTATTCAATATTAGGTATATACTTAAATAGAAAGTGACTAAGTTGGAATCGCGTAAATTACATATTAATTGCCTAAAAGTGACTAAGATGGAGTCTATAATTGACAGCAGAAAAGACTAAAATGGGGTAGGAGCTCTGAGAGGCCAGTGGCACAGACCAAGCAAAAATTAACCCACATACCTCCTCCGGGCTGCTTCGCAGAGCCTGCGTAGCTTGGCGGTTTTAGCAATTTGAGGGCGCTAGGAAAGCGGGAAAGCAGTTACGACCCAAATAACGGCTGCTAAAGAGACTAGACTTGCCATGCATTCTTTTAACTGTAAGTGGGCCTAATGGAATTACAGTTTTAGTGTGACTGCTAGGTGTGACTTCCTTGGCAAAACCAGAAAAACCGTAAAATGTATTGGGCAGAAGAATCCGCAAAAACCATCATTGTTGTTGACAAAAACTGAAAACCAAAGGCTAAATTGGAGAAAACTCGCAAACCGCACAAAACGCCAAAACCGAAAAAACTGCAATTTTTAAGAGCGAAAAACCGAAAAACCGAACCAAAAATTGGCCAAATCCGCAAAACCGAAAAGCCCAACGCCCCCCTCTACTAGCAAATTCTTTCCAAATGTTTGGGAGTTCTGCATGATTCTAACTTGCAAACGTTTGCTAGTTTATATTTTTCTCACTTGCAGATTATCAAAATAACCCGCATTTTGTGAGTTTGCAAGCGTTAATTTCGAGCCCTGGAGTAAGAGTTGCACTTATCGCATGTGGGAATTGTCAGTTCATTCCATGTTTGTAATTCTAGTTGACAGTGGCTGAAGGAACCTTTAACAATTTAGGACAATTTTTGTCAGTTCAAGCCTGATAGTTTCTAATATGATCTAAGTTTTTCTTTGCCAGAGATCCACCCTTTGAACCCAAGCCATCTCTGAAGTTGGTGTGTGATTTCCTAGTTAGTCAGTGTGCCAGACCATGTCCTCAGGAGACATGTCCAGTTTGTCAAGGGAAAGCCCTGCCTGAGGAACCACAGGTAATCTTCAATATATTATTTTGTAACTGAGTCAGATGTGAGGGTCAACAAACTTAAATCTTCCAATTAGGTTACTATACTGTGCAGGGTACTTTTTACAGCTCTTTTAATAAATTGTTGGTCAGTGTAATAGATTTAGTGTTATCTGGCTCATATCATGGGATCATATCAGCCATTAGCCTTTGTCTATAGATCTCCACTTTTAAGAGATAAAGGACATTCATGTGAAAATCTTCTAATATTATAATATAGATTGTATATTTTTCCAACTTTGGCTGCAATTGATAAGATGTTACTTGTGTCAGAAAATGCAAAAATGTGGGGATCATAGAAATCATTTCAGAGATAATGCACGCCCTGATTTAAGGATGTTCATGCCAAAATTTTCCACGTACAGATTTTTTGCAAACTTTGACTGCAGGTAGAAAATAATCTTATAATTATTATAAGATTAGATTAAAAATGTAAAAAAAAATCGGGGATCACCGAACTTGTTTTGAAGACAACACGTATCACAGACCATAGCATTTCTAGGATTTCCAGTCACTCAAGGCGATTCCATCCGGATTCATTACTATCAGCATATATTTAAGTTGAAGAATCATATCTAAGCTTGTGTGTTTAACACAGCATATATAGGCCTATTTGATAGATCTTTGCTACATATGTCATTAAATCAGCTAGAATTAGCCTTAAAAATATAACTTCTAAGTCATGAACACCTGTATCCATTTACCAATTCGACCCTATTTGCATAGTATATGCGAAATAACTAAAACTTTCCATGTACAGGTTTTTTTTTGTTTTTCGTATAATGGATAGAATCAGAAAAGGAAGTGATCTGCCGAAAAAAAAAGTGGGCGTCACCGAGCATCCAACAAAAATATTCGCACACCAAGTTAACGCAAAGGTCATCAGCTCTATATTTTGTAGCCTGTGTACAGCCTCCCCGATTTTTTTTTAGGGAAGGGGCGGCTGTACACAGGCTAACGTTGATTAGGAATTACTAGTTTTAGAATGGGTTATAAAACGTTGCAACTGAATTTTCCCAGATGTCATCTGACACCTGCCTAAAAATAGAATACAATTTCTGTCATGTTGGTTTATTCTCGGGTAGCAGTTTAGATCGAGCTGCCACGCATAGTTGTTTAAGAGTATTTTACATTTAAATCTATGCGAGATAAAAAAAAACCCTTTTTACTAAACATATGTCATTCTAGAAATAGCGTGAAAAAACAGAATATTTCACTGTCGTGTTGTTGTACTTTTGTAATTACATCACCACTGTAAACCCCCGGGGGGGTTACTCCTAGAAAAATTGGGTGGGGATGTGCGGCCCGCTTCCCAAAACCCTTACCCTATTTATGACTAAAGTCTGCGATATTCCCTACCCTATTTATGACCTGACCAAAAATTTAAAACCCTATTTACGACCTGCCCCTTACATCAAAATCCTGTTTCAGACCTGTGTTATAATTGGATCCCTAGTTCAAGACAATGTTAAATTACCGTAAACATAATTTGTGAAGGGCTTTTGTTAATTTTCTTTACGATAATGATGAAAAAGTGGCTTCTTCTTAAAAACATACCCATATCAAGGCTAGAGTGCAAAAATCATACCCAATTTATGACCAAAATGGCCAAAAACGATGCCCTATTTATGACCAAAACGGCTGAAAAAACCATACCCTTTGGGGCCGCACATACCTATATAGCCCATATAAGGGAGTACCCCCCCCCCGGGTGTAAACCAGATGCTAGTCGTGCCATCTGTCTGTCTGGAGTCCCTCAGTCTGTACCTCAAATAATTTACATTTCAGAAGTAAACATCATCAAATAAGCCTTGCTTGTTGAGAAATGTTTTTACTTTGTCATTCACAGTTATATTACCAAACCAACTACACCGAATGGCGCGAACTTCGCTCGCAACAAACTTCGCAACTTCCCAATGAAATTTGGCATGAAGTTCACAACTTCCTTTCGAAGTTCACGATTTGATTGACAACTACGTAATGAAATTGCCAAGTTTGCAGCGAACTTTGGGAATTTCAAACGAACTTTGGAAACCGTTTGTCAAAAGTTTTGTGAAAGGCACTGTAATGCTGAGTTGCCTGCATTTTTTAAGGACATTTGCGCCCATTGCCACTGCGTATCTCTAATGTGCATGCTATTCATTAGGCACGCGCGTGCCATATCATGTATTTCAAGTGCGCGCACTGAGTCGAAACTCAAGGGATTTTTTTTGAGGGAAGGGGCGGCTGTACACACACTAAATCAATGTAACCAAACATCTAAGGAAATTTTGAGACAATTTCACAGAATGGCGCGAACTTCTCTTGCAATGAACTTGTTAACTTCCCAATGAAATTTGGAAAATTCACAACTTCATTTCCAAGTTCACAATTTGCTTGACAAGTACGCATACAATGAAATTGCCAAGTTCGTAGCGAACTTCGGGAATTTAAAACGAACTTCGGAAACCGTTTGTCAAAGGTTTTGTGAAACGCACTGTAAATATCTCCAGAGTTTTTAGTTAGAGGTAATGAAGATGGGTCAAAGTAGCAACTATAAGTGGATTTCATAATTCCAAACATTGTAGCCCTTTTCATGCAACTTACCCCTTATTAAAAGCACAGCTAAATGAAGTGCTCATGAGCTCAGCTGTGGGCTTCAGTGGAAGAGTGGAATTCAATAGTGTGCATGAGGTAAAACAGGTATCTAGAAAAAGCAATTTTTCAAAAGAAAAAAGAAGATCACCAAACATCCCAAATAGCAGTGGCCACCAACAGTATAAAATTATGATATTATTTACCGACCATTTTGTTGCAATATACCTATAGGGTGCATGCTCATTTATGACAAGGTATTTGGAATGCTTGCGCAGTAAGGATGTGTGCAAACAATTTTAATTGTTGAAACGTGAATGTTTGACTGATATTCTCTAAGTATGACCTACCTTTCAATTTAGTGAGGTATATTTATTATTCATTCAAAATATTTCCCCGTTTCTGATTGGTTAAAACCACATGCATAATTCACCATAACCAGCTGCTGTTTACCAAATTTGGAAAGAATCTTCGTCATATTGAATCAATGACATCAAAAGTGCAGCCCGCTGAAAATTATTGAACTAATGACGTCAAAAGTGCAGCCCGCTGAAAATTATTGAACCGTTGACCGAGAAAACCTAGGGACGAGATTGTGTTATTTTTGGTGAGCGAAAAAAACAAAGAGCGAAATGGCGAAACTCCTTTAAGAACGGGGAAATATTTTGAATGAATAATAAAGCAATTATTGAATTCGGCTTTCGTAGGATATGAAGAATTCTGCAGATCTCGGAGGGTGTTATCCACCTCGGCCTTCGGCCTCTGTGGATAACACCCTCCTTGATCTGCAGAATTCTTCATATCCTACTCAGCCTTATTCAATAATAATTATTGCTGTTTATTATGCCAACTAAAAGGTTTACTTCATGCCTGTGTTGTTTTAAATCTGTAGGAAGCTGTTACAGATCCCACAGACCATCAGTTTGTTGAACGTGTTTACTGCAATCATCTCTTTCATTATGGCTTGCCTGGACAAGTACATGAAAACTCCTCCTTTTCAAGGTATGACATTAATAGTCAAGGTGTTTGGGTTTTAGTGGTTTTGATCAACCCAAAAGTATACCTAACTGCTGGCTTTGCTATTTGGAAATCCAGCTTTTTCATAGCACAATAATGCTAATCCAGGAGTATTATTTACTTTGAAAATGAAAGATTTTAAATAGAGAAGATTTTTCCACGAAACTTTATTTTGGTATTTCATAGGAGGGAAGAAATGCCCGGCGTGTAAACAAGTTATTTATCATGAACGGTGGAAAGTTACACCAAAGTTGGCAGAGGAAAGATGGGCACATCATGAGGCCAAGAAAAGAGAACTCTCTGAGGTGGTGGACTTTTTAGGAGACTGTCTCTGACAGCAAATTAATTGAATTGTTGTTATAAATAATATTATAGTGGGCTTAAACTTCCTTGGGAAAGAAAGTTAGAGTTTTTTAAATTGTGCTAACCAGAGTGCTGAAGAGGCTAAAAATAGTAACTCAGCATTTTTACTTAAACTCAATCCTTCCAGCTCTAAATCATAATATGGAGAGACCCCTAAAAATGGTCTTTGGAGCTCTCAGAAACAACCTATTTAACATACACAATTTACATGCATTATTTTAGGCAGACAAAAGCATGGATTTGGTTCAAATGGGTCTGTGGGTTTGATCCAAGAATGGATTTTGTATTCCTTTGATTTCAAAATCACAACCAAAATCCATTATTTAATCACATAAAAGTTTCATGAAAGTGATGACATGATGTTGGCTTCAGCTTGTGAAGAGGTACCTTAGTGAAGAGTGTGGTAAAATGAATGATACCAAACCAGTTTTTCCCTTTGCTTGTTTTATCCGTGGTCAGTTCCTTTCACTCTTCAGAAAATGAATTTCCTCATTAGAGAGCCTGCTTACAGGTGAAGCTGACACTTAAAATCAGAGCACAAGTTAATCTCGTTCAACACGCTACTTTCATTGTATTGAAATTTAACTTGATAACGAGGCCTAGAGACACAAACAAGAGAAATGAATGGAAGAACCCTTTCAATTTTCTTGGCTTGTGTCCTGTAGGCTTTGCTGCCAAGCTGAATTGTTATATATCAAAACTAATAAATAAGTCTAATCGTACTATGGCTCTCATTGCTGTTTTCAACATCTTATATAACGGCTCTGCAAAGCCCAGTCTTTGTATGGCATTTAAGAATGTGCGGTCCCAAAGGGAATGGCTTTTCAGCTGTTTTGGTCATAAATAGGGCATTGATTTTGGCCATTTTGGTCATAATTAGGGTATGGTTTTTTACACTCTGGTCTTGAGTCAAGTATGGTTTTTAGAAGAAGCTTTTTTCATCATTATCGATAAGACCATCTGCAAAAGCCCTTCAAAACTGTGTCAGCCGCAACAGCCATAAATAGGGTATCAAATTTTTGTCCTGCAGTCATAAGATTAAGGAAGGGGGCAGGCCGCACACCCCACCCAATTTGTCTGGAATTACCCCCGGGTGAGCATAATCTACTAAGTTATTCACTGGTACTTGCTGTATATTATAATTTTCTAATAAAAAAGAAAGCTTATGAGGGACAAGAGGTGAGTATATTCATTTTCTCCGTTATTTAACCATGTGACGCCGGTGTCGCCCTTAACCGGCCGTTGACGAGATGTGGCCTTCGTTCCACTTCTGACGTCATCATACCTTTGAGCAAAATTTGGCATCATCTGTGCTCAAGTAAAGAGCTTTCCATCGATACCCATGCGGATCCAGCGTAAGATGTAACAATCTTACTTCTATTATGGCCATGCACCTTACCTTAGCACTAAGCATTGGCATAGTTTACAGGTATGCCACTCGAAACAAAATATTTTCGAATAAACCCCGATGATTCAAGTCTTCACACTTCAATCTACAACCAGCAGTACAAATATGAATTATGTCATAGAATACTTCACATATTCACTTCCATCTGCACGCGGAAAATATGAACTCAATAAAAGTGACCCTCGCTCCCATATGGTGTGGCTTCATAGCTCAGTTGGTGAGAGCATCGCACCGGTATCGCGGAGGCCACGGGTTCGCAATACCCGTTGCAAGCCCTGATTTTTTCGGGCGTCTTCTTATTCCAATATGCATAAATTGGACAAATTTACTGCGCTGATCAGATTCTTTCACTTCACTTCATCTACAACCGCAGTAACAAATATGAATTAGTTGCATAAATTTTTTTTATATACTCCCCCCCTCACAAAACGCAACATAGTTACAAATCCCAACTGGCAGGAAGGCTGGGACAACCGAGAAACAAAGTCCCGCGAGTGACAGGGTGGAAGCCCTAAATTATAATAGTTGGTGGATACAATAAATAGTTGGATTTAATAAAAAAGAAAAAACACGACAAAAGGTAGGGTGCAAACGGGACCTGGAAGTCCACCATGGCGCAGTGACACCTCCCAATCAAGTTTGGCCAGTGGCGGCATCCACAATTACGTCCAAGAGCCCATGAGCGTGGTTTGTCGGGGTCAAAGAGCAATTAGCTTTAAGTTTCATCTTTAAACAAATTAGTTATACTGTTTTCTTAAAAGTCTTTATGTATAGGAAAGTGCCGGGAACGCGTGAATTAAGTTTACATATCGAGGGTTCTATAATTTTAATACTGCGATTAAGAGAAGGAGGGACTGATATGTAAGCTGTTATTCAAAGAAGGGCTTGCGTAGCACCAAACGCTGTATTCCACACACTAGATTGAGACGAGCGTCGAGAATAAAGCTAATACCAATGTCAATATAGCCATACCGAGCCTTATAAAGAACACTACTAAATCCTTGACCCTCGCGGTCATGAAGGTAAGCGGACAGTGCAAATCCAGATGAATCAGTTCTTTCTTTGTAAGACAGTTCACCGGGCCTGATTTGTAAAATCCACACGTGTAGCTATCTTCTCAGAACCTTTTCAGCTTTCTGCTTTCGAAGTTGAGTGGCTGGGGGGGTAGGCAGTCCACACTTCAAGTTGGCATAGCTACATTTGGGACTTCCACATAGATAGTGCCAGGTATACAAGGATCTTCTAACCGTGCACGTCGGTCAGCATAGGACAAGTGCGACGGAGAAGACCACAGTAGCATTATGTGCTCTAGCAGAGACCATATGAGAACTTGAGTGTCCTCCCACGTAACGCCGAGATCTGTCTCCTCACGCTTCGACGCACTGTGTGTCCCCCCTGTAGTTGTCACCTCGAATCCGAGGTAGATAGTCAATAGCACGACTAGGAGGTTTTCTTTCCGCGTCAACATGATATACAGAGACCTTTGACACTTTGAAGCGTTTGAAAATTAAATGATTATTCGTAGGTAAGACTCCAGGAATCTGGGTTTTGTTAAAGCTGGCACTCGCACACATTCAATATCTGCATACAGTTAGATATGATGGGTCTGATAACCTACCATACCAGCCACTGAAGTGTCCAAACTGCGTAGAAGGCGAGTTGTCAGAAGAGAACACATTCAGCGCACAAGAGCAAAACCTTGTTATGGAGAGCGAGGGCAAACACGGTCGTTGATATAAAAAGAGAGATGATGGAAGAGCCGTTCAAGACATACGGGGCCAAGCGGATCCGTCCTTGGGGGTCACTCCGGAGGTCTTGACAAGGGGCCTAGCTGGAGGTGAATCCCATCTACAATCAACTCGATGCTGGGGCGGCCGCTAACACTGTGCAGCATAGTTTCTTGAATCCATATCATGTAGCTGTCTCAACCGTACTCCAATCATCTTTAAGCTTCTCAAGGAGAATGGCGTGGTCCACAGAGTCCACACGCTCTGGCAAAGTCCATAAATACAGAATGTCTTGTATAATGAATGTTGTTCGAGGATTTTTTCCAAATGGGAATGTAGGACTGACAGTAACTGAGAAAAAACCACAAGAGCGGATTGTGCCTGAAACTCGTGTTGTGTGACTGGCCAGGTAAATGACGTCTTTATTTTTATGACAGTGGAGATTTCTATTCCCGATACCGGGTTCAAGTACTTGTGTTCTACGAACGAGGCACAAAACGGGGAGAATAGAGTCTATAATTTGACAGCCGCTCCTTGGAGTCTTTTGTTTTAATGAACAGGAGTTACCTGTTTAGCTTCTTTCGATTCCTTGGCGCCAAAAACAAGGCTGTTTTGAGCGAGGTGTTAAACCATCAGTTCATGCAGACAATAGCGGCCAGGCGACAAGAAAAATTATGTTTTTTTTGTTTCACAAAAAACATAGTTTATATCAATAAGCAGTGACAATGTAAATCCATACGGGTGGATAACAAAACTCCGACGGTAGTCGCTGCCCTCTGGTTTTGAATACCGGAAGATTTACAGACCGAATTGCGACCGAACGAAGTCTTATTACCACTTAATCCTAAAAAATTACAAATTCCGAGCAAAGAAGAGTACAGCCAATGTTAAATGAAAAGAAAGGGAAAAAGTTGCATTAAAGGACTGGACAAAGGCGGCGTACACATTGTTTATTCTTTTTCATTGTTTTGGGGATAGAAAACCAAGGTCGTGAATTGGTTGATTTAAGGACGTTCGGACGCGCACCAAGACACTTCCCGCGTACGAGATTTTTTAAATAAATTGGACTGCAGCGAGGTCGAAAAGATAATATTCGATTAACAAGGTCGTAAAAACACACAATCGGGGGATCATCGCAACTCCGTTCTTAGAAGATAAGGCGTAGCACAGGACCAGGAGCGGTTTCTAGGAATTTCCAAAGTACATTCGACAGTGATGCAAGGTTCTAGGCCGAATTTCAATTTACTATCGGCCATATCTTTAAAGTTGAAAGCGACATCATACTCACTCATAGTTATGTGTGTTTTAACACAGCCATACTATAGGCCTATTTGATAGATCTTTGCTACATATGTTATTAAATCAGCTATAATTAGCCTTAAAACATACAACTTCTAAGTCACGGACACCTTATCCATGCACGCAATTCGACCCTATTTGATAGTATATGTAGAAAATATTAAAACTTCCCACGTACAGAATTTTTTTTCAGTATAATGGATAGAATCAGAAAAGGAAGTGATCTGCCGACAGAAAAAGTGGGGGTCCCGAGCATCCAACAAAATTTCGCACACCAAGTTACGCAAGGGTCATCAGCTCTAATATTTGTTGAGTTTCCGACTCAGTGCGCGCGCTGAAAATGACGTGGCAATCGCGCGTGCCCAATGAATAGCTTGCGCACTAGAGATGCCCCAGGTAGCAATGGGCGCGAACCTTTGAATGTGATTCGGGCTTATACTACACTGTGCCAAACTTTCACTAAACAGTTTTCGGTGGGGAAACTCGGAGCTTAGGTGTTAGCTCTACCTAGGAGCCCCTGCTGTAATCATGCTGACTGAGGCTACACAAAGCCGAACCAGCTGTCCATGATATGTGCTGCTCAGTGATATATTCCGAGCTTCTAATTCATTGTGTACTTCCCTCGGACCATTAATTGTCCGCATTGTCGTCCCCTGTGCTCCTTCTGCGGCTATAACTTTCCCTTTCACTCCTGCTTGTCCAATAACAAACTGTCCGATAACAACTTGGCAAGTGAATTAGTGAAAAATAGGAAGATTTGTTAAACCACTCACAATCGAGGAAATTTGTAATTTTATTGATTAACTATGATAGAAAGAGCTCAGTCGATCGTAACAACCATGGATATTAACAGCTAGAAGGCTGGGAGTGCAGAAAACATCTTTATTATGAAAACGTGTTAATTTAAAAATCCTAAGCGGATAAAAAAGTCTTTTTTTACTTCATCCCATGTCATTTTGTCTCAGGTGTTACATCATAGACTTCAAACATCAGGGAAATTTAACGTTGCCGTTCTTTCATTTTGAAATTCTTGCTAATCCACTGAGAATTAATCTCCAGGGGGGGGAATTAACTAATATTCATTTCACTGGTTTCCAGCAAGGATGGAAAGGCAGAAAGAAACCACTACGGTCTTCTTGATCAACTGGAACCACGGGTGAAGGTACTCAACAAAGTTTTGCGTATTTTGCCGAGCTCCGACCTGAACTCCTAAACCGTTACCCTTTTATATGTTTTACGGTCAAGCGGTGGGATCAATTCCGGTACTCGCCGCATCATGTTTGAAACACCAGGCAAATGACGTACCATCGCAAGTGTCCGCCACACTGTCACGAATCGTTCAGTTCGTTCATAAGGTTTTGATTTCTGGTATGTTGCGTCGGCGCTTTTGTGGCATAAGCTAGGACAGTCATTTTTTTTATGGTTCACGGAAACTCGATTCTTTCTCAGCTGGCGTAGACGTGCCACAAGTCCCGCCCTCATAAATTTCAGAGTGGAATATGGTTAGGCCGCGCAAGCGGCCGAGCGAAAGCGACGAAGTCGCGAGAAGGAGTACATTCAATAAACAAGACGAAGGACTTTTCAGAAAGTCTAATCAGTGGGCGTTAACCGTAGGAACAGCTGTAAAAAGTCCTTCCTATAGAAAGCAATCAACTGGAAAAGTCCTGAAAACATGACAAACCTGACGTTCTCTTGGTTACAAACTCTGGTGGACTAAGGGGAAAAAAATTGGGGTTTTTAGGGATCGCGAATGTTTTCGGATACAAGGTCGGACAGGGCCTTATGTACTTGTTGGGCAACCTGCGGAGAAACCCTACATTTAACGGGCAAACAAAATAAATGACTTTAGCGATCAAGCGGTCTTTTTACTAAGATGGACCCTTGCGCCAATGCCGAAAAAAGATTCATAGTAAACGAGTTATCTCAGGTCACAAGCACTCAGCTCGACACCAACAAAAAACTTAGTGTGGATGGATCCAGTGTTGATTCCATCACGTCACAACATAGTTATAAGGGGAAAAATCTGACTAAAGCGCACTGGCCGAATCAGGATCTCACCCCTGTCATATAATCTTTGGGTATTAATCCTAGGATTGTCCCGACCAAATTGAGTGATTACTTTATCTCCCCTCTTGTGTGTACTCGATTAATTACCAAATCACACTAGACGAATACCATATGTTAGTACATGTGCCGCTTCTTGTTTGAATAAAGTCTTGCTCTTCCATTTCATAATGTACAGATCTGACAACAACTTGCAGCCAGTATTACTCGCTTAGCCCTCAATCGATCCTACCCTTCCTTGTGCCAAGATGACCCCAACGTTCCTACGTTCGTTGGTGGCCAAAGAGCAAGTCAAACTAATATAAAGGTACTTTCCCAATCTTCATAACATACTCGATCATATGATCATCTTGGAGCATAGTCTGGTCCGAGCCTCCTTGTTTTCCACGGGGGGGGGGGATATAATGTCCTTAAAGCCTCTCGTCAAGAGACATTTTCTTTTGTACAAAGTTTCACTGTACTCTAGAAATACACAATAGACACACTTTTTGTAATTCGTCCGTATTGAACATAATAATAAGAATACCGATTATTTACACCTTTACATCAATTTATCTCCAGCACTAAGTACCAAGCAAACACTGACTCACACTACAACTTTCTTAGACTGTACACACAATTCATTTCGTGTGTCGAGTTACTTTACACGGAGGTCCCACAAGACTTCATGATTCCAAGTCTCTGAAAGTAAAAGCTTAAAGGAAGAGACGCAGACAGTCCATTTTTCCGACGTGGATTTGCATGTATGAAGCATGACCGCAACAGGCAAGTTTCCTGTTTACCTTCTCAAACGCTGCCAGAGTCTGTTTTCACAGGCTGAACTCTCCCTATGAAGGGTAAGTTCATTCTTCCAAGGAGAAGTCTGTAGAAATAGAAACAAAAAGGTTAGGCACATTGTAACTTGAATCAAGCCGTTACAACTTCGGTGAAGTTGAGGGAAAGTGGTAATATTGGTGCGTGAGGGAAACATTACGTTAGGCATAGTTAAGAAACGACTGCCAAGAGTGACTAGGTAGGTTGTAATCGTGTTTTGCATCTTTTTTTAGTACAAAAAAGAAGTCATTCAAAGCCTGAATAGCCCGTTACGGTGAGATTTGGCAAGCGCAATGTACCTACACATGTGCGTGCGGCCGCACATTTTTCAATGCCATTTTTGTTTTCTCCGTAGGTTGTCATAATAAATGCAACGCTAAGTTAATTGAAAATAAGAGGCTTATAATTGATTTTGTAGACAATCATATACCTTACCTCGAAGTTCACTGTCAAGAAAATTAACATCGCTTGTCAGTTATATTAGCTGCCAATTTCCTCCAAGGGAAAGCTTCGGTCCAATGCTATGAACCTCTTCCTCCATTTCAAGCCACACAATGCAAAATCAGCTTTGGCTGTCTCCGGTCACCGGGAAATGAGTCACTTTGGTATTCATCGATTGACCCACAGAAACATGAAAAGAAAGAGAACCGCTTTTTATTACACTGCCGGAGATACACCTTAAATTTATGCACTGATGAGAAGAAAAATTATCTCTGTTGTCTTATCACTTTTCTAACATTGAGATGATAAGACAGCAGCCGAGGACGACATTATCCTAAGCTAACCCAATAAGCTTACGGAACTCAGACGTGTTCTCGAGCCTTTGTTTAGTCGTCCAACGCAAGTCCCAACGCAAGTCAACGCAAGTGCAGACGCAAGGCCTGGATCGCAAAACGGAGTCGCAATTAGAGGCAGCCACCAAAGTTTTCAACTTGGCGTTCTCTACATTACGACTCCGGGTCTGGCCAGGGCTCAAAGAGAAATAAACAGATAAAACACGCGGTCTATCTGCTAGTTATTAAAAACTAGCATCATTGGATAATGCAATTCGAGAGTTTTCATTGGCTAAGCCATCATGGTATATGAAGCCATTATACCATGATCTACAAAAATGGCGAGCGTATGCCGTGATTTTTTTGGGCCGTTGTAGTCTAGTTTTCTATATTTGGGGTCGTTTTTAAT
Source organism: Platygyra sinensis (assembly GCA_019787425.1). Lineage (NCBI taxonomy): Eukaryota > Metazoa > Cnidaria > Anthozoa > Scleractinia > Merulinidae > Platygyra > Platygyra sinensis. Next base: position 911 of record JAHPZR010022863.1, on the reverse strand, counting down.
AAAACAATTATTCCATTCGCGCTTGTTGGATATGAGATGATTATAGCCAACTCGGCGCTACGCGCCTCGTTGGCTATCTATCCTCTCATATCCAACGCGGCTACATTGTTAAATACTTTCCCGCGTAAAACGCGCGCCTTCCACATCCGTGATGGGAGGGAACTGGAAACGAAAAAGAGAATCCAAAACGTCGGCAGGTGACGGAGAGGTCATTGTGCTTAAGTTTATTTTGATGGCAGAAAGTCACGATGGAACGTAGCTAGTTGTGAGTATCGCTTGCACTTTGAACCTATTTGACCATTTGTTTGGTTGTATTGTGGAGCAAGATACTATCTATAGGAAAATGTTTGAGGGAAACAAATTTCATTTGAGGAAATGTTTGACTTAAATTATTAGTTGACTGTCCAAATCCAGGTAATAGTAGCTCACCCATCCACCGAACGCAACATTGGAAATTTCAAAGTCAGAGGGGGTTTTCAAAACCAGAAAGTTTTAAAAAGAAAAACTATGAAGCAAACCTGGTGATTCCCCAAATGCGGTGTGAAGAGCAATCAAACCAAAAATATTACGTTTCCTTCAGGGATACTTTCTGGAGTAAAAAAATTTCTTAGTCCAAAGAAAACATCTTCCATGCTTCACACGAACAATGTATGCATTGTTCACTGTGGCATGGAATTCATGACTTCATAGCAATGATGCTTCGTAATATATTTGCTTAAGGTGATTCCCTAGTAAAAGAACCCACCATAGATTTCCGATGAAACTTTGTATGTTGTTGTTACAAGACAAGGAGATATTAAAAACGTAATAAAAGGAGGGGGTCACCGTGCTTGTTTTCACGCCACAATGCTGACAGATACGGTTATTAAGGTGACTTTTGGTGTTCTTCGTACGCAACAAATAAGCGCGAT
>JAHPZR010022861.1:5000-10104 GCA_019787425.1 Platygyra sinensis | reverse complement strand
TTTAAGGTGGCTCGATAGGCTCAAAGGGACCAAAAAGTTTGAATGTTAATTAAAATATGGCGAAGGAAGATCAATTTGTACTGTGTGCTAAGCACTCATAAAGGGAAAATAAATTTTGAAGGTTTTACACAAAATGGTTGCTATGGGAACCAGCCACACCCTTGTGAGGTTTTAATTTAAAGCATTGATGCCAGCAGTTCCTCAGCTCTTTTACAAAACAAGATTAGACTTTCAAACAAGCACATCTTGTATTAGTTTCTGCTTTGTTCTGTGCAATGAACCAAAGTTTTGGCAGTTAATGCTTGTTTTCAGTGCTTTTTATAGGCTTTATCTGGAAATAACCTTACAATATTTGCACCAAATCCAGTGTCTAGACAAATTTTCTTGTGTCATGTGACAGAGGTTAAATGTTAGTATTTTTTGGTTGATTGCATCACGACACTACTGGTCTTCGATTTCCCCCAGTTTCAGGAATTTTCCCTTCAATACTCTCCAAAGTGGAAAAATATGTTTGTGTGAAGTCAGTTGGTACAAAAGTAAACATTCGAGAAAAATGCACTGAAAGTTTCTTACATGATGGATTAAGTATTTGACAAGCCAGGAAGTTGGGTGGTGGCATTTGTAGGTTGCATATTGGGGGAGTGTAATGGCTGCTGCATGTTGTAGAAAGTTTATGCAGTTGTACGAAATGTTACTTTTTTATAAGGGAAATGAATGAGCCTATGATGGTGTAGCACTTTTCACACATAATTACAGTAATTATTATTGAGTTGTGCATGTCTCAACAGCTTTTCTACAAACTATCATTCAGATTAATTTTGTTGAAACTGATCTACATTATAATTTTGTGGTCACTTTCTGACTGTAAACAACTGTCACTATGGCTGCCGCTACATAGAAAAATTTTTACCACTGTGTTCTTTCCTTGAATTTTACACTCATCTAGAGGTAAATCTAGCAAGATCTTTTCAAAATGCTTTTTCGTGTTCAGGGGTTTTAATAATATATTTTTAAAAATTGTATTTTTCCTGACCATCATCATTTTGGATTAACTGCTGGAACCAGCTTACAATGTGTATAGAGACTGATGCTTGGAATCCTTTGTTGTAAATTAATCATCACTTCCTCTGTAAAGGCATCTATTCAAAACTTGTCCAGTTGTCTTTAAGCACATGAGAATGTGTTATAAAATTGTGGTTTGTCAGGTTGGCAGTTTCAGTCTTTTGTATGAATGAAAGCAGAAAGGAGTCATGTGAGACCTTTCTTGCATTCATCTCCTACAGACATTTAAAAATTTAAACAAATTTCAAGTGCCGTGCTCCTGTATTTTCTTTGCCCATCATGATCTCGATAGCTAATTGCCAGCCCTCTACCCCATGTTTAATAAATGCTATGTTTACAAAACCTTTAGGTGTGTATGAGCTACGCATGTATGATATAGTACTTGGCAAAACAGAACAGTGGGTGCACAGGCTTGTCCAGGGTCTTCCAGACCGTTGTAAGCTGTCTGAACCAGTTGGCATCTGGTTCACTGAATTTGGACCAGTGAACACAGGTGAGTTTACACATATGACGTGGTACAGTTATGAAAGATTGAAATTCCTGCACAAGTTTATGTTTGAACTGTTTCAATTGTTGTTATTTTTAGCCATCATGCTGTGGTCTTACCAAAGTTTAGATGATCGTACTAGGATTCGTCAGGAGGCACAGCAGCTTGAAGAGTGGGTTGAAGCAGGTAAGGCTCAATTGTTCAGATTCACAGTTGGTCTCACTTCAAGGGCATTTTCTTCCCTAGTTAGTGTGCATGTGTTCCATCACAATAGAGTTCCACAGGAATTAAGACAATCCTTTACGGACCCTCTAGATTTACAGGATTCTTATTCCTCAAGCATCCTAACCGTAGGCAAGGCTGCAGGATAAAGCACAGTTGTAATTTCTGTGTAAAATTATGGGATTTTAAATGACTATTCCTTGATGTGCAGAACTGTGCATGCCAACTAGAGGATGATCCCCTAAAACCCCTATGTCCCCAAACTCTGATACCACATAAGTGGGACTTGAGGGTTTCTGAATTGTGTCTGAAATGACTCGGCAATGTTAAAAATTGAAAAGACAACATACTTTATACAATTGCTACATGCAAATCTTGTTTTTTTTTTTCAGTACGCGATTGCCTTCCGTTTGAAACAAAAGCATATTCTAAGGTTCTAATTCCCACAGAATTTTCACCATGGAAATAAATTCAAGGTAATGCCAAAAAGTATTATTTTGCAAGCTCATTGACAGCCTGCACTTAATGCTCACTTCAATGGTGTTTATTTTGGAATGTTTGATGTGTAGAATTTGAAGTCATTATGTTTAGTTATTTGCCGCATAATAAGCACGCATCAGCAAATAAAAAATGTCAAAAAATAGTTTAGCAGATTATGGCTTAAGCCTGTGATCTCACAAGCAGCCCAGCTTCTGTACAGAAGATTGATGTCAGTGATGTATCAGAGACAATTACAGCCTTTTGTTAATACCAGTAAGCCCATTCTGAAAAACTCCCTAAACTATTATTAATATTCATCCTTCTAGGGTCTGTTTTAGGCACTACCCTGCTCAGCACATAGTGAGCTTGTCACATCAGCTGGTGGACCAGGTAAAAAGTATACATTGATGGCAACGCAGTTTCTCAGTCAGGAAATTTTAAAGAGGAAGACGATTGATTCAAAACAGACTATTGAATCTGTTACAATTTGCCTGGGAACCCAACATATTGTAATTCCAAACTGTTTCCACTATTTCTTCAGGTTAAATAATGTACTGCTGATCAATATGTTAAACTGATGTATTATTTTTGGTTTGTTTTCAGTTTGCTTTAAAAAAAGAGATTAGCAGTTGACTGTTGTGTATTAGCATATATAATGTAAAATGTGTTTTGAATACCGAAAAGTGAATTGAATATGAGCCCTTTACAGAGCATAAAAAGCTTAATGTTAAAGTGGGGATGAGAAACTTAGATAAATTATTAAACAAATTTACAATATTTAAAGAAGCCGCAAAAGCCTTAGCTGGTGGTTTTCATGCAGGGTCCTCGTTGAATTGGAATTTGGAAATGTTGGTTTTTGTGGAGGGTGAAAAACCCAGAAAATCCAGGGAAAAACCTCAGAGTTAGAACCAGCAACCACCTTCACCCACATGACACCTGGCCAGAATCAAACCTGGTCCACATCGGTGGGTTGTGAGCACTCTTACCACAGTCCTATCCCTGCACCATTAACTTATCCCATTAAAAGAGGGAAAGTTAAACACCTATATAAGCTATTACCAAAGTTATGCAATTAAACCCTGCTCTTTGCCATCCTGGTTCTGTACAAACATTCCTTTTTCGCCAAAGCCGCAGGTATTGATTAAATCAAACAAAATAACACACACATGGCAGATTAGAAGAAACTTTATTACAATCAGAACTGGATCATTTGTCCCTGGGAAATAAAGAAAAATCTCAAGTTAGAAAATGCAAGGCCCAAACAGTATTACCAAATTCTTAAGTGCTAATGGTAATACTACTGAACACAGAAGTCCAAATTTTATATAGTCTAAGTACTTTTTGATACAACCAAGAACATTCCTCTGCAAATCCCTCAATGCTAAGCCAAGCAATAAGAATCTTTATATCAACAATCAGGTAATGTACTTTTGATGCCTGTCCAGGTTCTTACACCAGACGTCAGCATTACAATGAAATATATTATCACCCAAACAACAACCATCAACATTCCAGTTGTATGTAATTTAACTGATAGACTCTACAACAAAGTGACTTATAATGAGAGTTCAAGATATCAAATTAAGTTGGAAAAATTTGTTTGTACACATGTAGTTCAAGACTGGACACCACTAGAACAACTAGAACATCCCTGACATTACAAGCCATAATTCAGAAAATTGATTTGGGGGTGGACACACTGAAATGTTGTACACAAAGTCAAAATATCTATCACTTTGGCAAGCATTTCACCAAATGTCAGCCTATACTAGCATCCGGAGTTTGAGCTTAGAGCCCCGCGCGCAAGGCATTCTGGGGTAGGCCGAGCAAAAAGTGAGCACCAAGTAAAGAGGTCACGAGCGTGTCAACACCGTTGTGCTCCATAAGTACCGTCACAAAAGAAGTTGAAAAGCTTTTATTTTGTAAATGTAAGCAATTTTAACTACACAATTGGACTATTAAGAGGTCAAGAAGGCATTGGAAAGGTGAGTAATTATGATTTATTGAATGTTTTTGGCTTTATTTCTTCGTGAAGTGGGTTATTCTTCAATCTTTCAGATCTTTGTTCTCAGATTTTGTTTTGAAAATCTCACTTCAATTATTTATCTTGCAGTCTTAAAAGACGATGGGATTTGGACACAGAAATTGTGCTGCTTTTGGTTGCCACAACAGCGGTAAAAGACTCGATAAATGGAGTCGAGAGAGGTGCGAGGTCCACAATTCGTTAATTCGTGGTAAAACGCCATGCGTCTGTGAACCACCGTTCAAGCTGTTTGCTTTTCCTACCATAAAAAAAAACAACGAGGCCAGGAAACGCTGGATAAAGCTTATGAAACGCCAAGATCTCAGAGGGAAACCCTGGGAACCTAGACCATCATCGAAAGTATGTAGTGCTCACTTTGTATCTGGCAAACCGACGGACGAAAACCCGGATCCTGTCTTGACATTAGGCTATCAGTCGCCAGTATGTAGCTCAAGGAAGCACAAGTTACCAACTAAATAACATTGATTCAATTGTTCTCGTGTGTGCAGCTTTGTGCAATTCGTACAGTCCTCTGGGTAAAACCAAATAGCAATAATTCAATGTAATGCATATCTATCACACCTGAACTCAACATTTATTGAGTACAGGTATAAACAAACAAGTATGAAGCAAATACCAGAACTTGATAACAAATGGTCTGCTAGTAATAGGCCACATCTGACAAAAACTTAACCCTTTAAGCCCCAGTATTAAAATACAAATTCTCTTTACTGATCTCAATACATTTTGATAGTATTAGTAGGGAAAATTGATTAACAGATCACAGCAATTTACCATTGTTGATCATTTTATCCATTCTCATAACCTGT
>JAHPZR010022861.1:0-2500 GCA_019787425.1 Platygyra sinensis | reverse complement strand
ATTCCAAGTTGTGTTAACTTCGATGGACAATAACAACGCAGAATAGCCGGAAAATAAATGCCGTAGCAGAGATGTTTTGTTGGACTTTGTTCAGGACCCAGGAGTTCTGTACTATTGTGCAAGTTGTTAATGTTTAAGTTGTGATGTCATGAACGGAATTCAATGCGAGCCGACTGTTAAATATAAAAACAACAGCACGAACCATTTTTTAACAGAGAATCTTCCAACTTTTAAATTCCTGCTTACCAGAATTTTCTTATCCCAGAAATCTCGAAAATGTGCGACCCCATTCTAGTAACTCTACTAAAAATGTAACCCCATTATAGTCAATCCAGTCGTGAAAATGCGACCCGATCCAGCGGCACATCCCTATTAGCCCCTTATAAGGGAGTACCCCCCCCCCCCGGGCAATAACAATTTCCATCACAACAACCAACAGTTAACCAAAGTCAACTTGAATCAAGCACACACTGATTAAAAGCTGCCTCCAATTAAGTGACACAAAAGAGCGAAGTTTGCATTCATACTTGACAATGTGTTACTAAATCAAGTACAGTACAACTCAATCTAAACCAGATTCTTCCTGGATTGCACTGCTTTTCAACTCTTAAGGAAATGAAGAAAAGTTGGAAATAGCAGGAGTTTGAAATAGCTGATAGTAAATGACTCCAAGGCAAACCATGAGAAATCCATTCGACTTTGAAATAACATGGAATTTGAAATAACTGAGTCTGGATCAGTTGAATCCAACTGTAGTTTGTTGTTAGCATTTACTAGTTTTCATTTACAAATGTGATTTTTAAAAAGTGCTGCATTGCAACCAAAACACTAAAAACATTGAAAAGCACTGCCATACAGTTGGAGTAATTATGGAATGTGCACTGAACATGGCTTTGCATGTGACTGGTAGCAAAAGTGATACGAGTACCAGTACAGCTACACATAGGCTACTGACATTGTAATCAGCTGGAGACCATTTAGACTTGATACTTTACAATCCCACCTTATAATCCATCAAATATTTTTGCTCATGTGTGATTGATGCAAGTGTCATGTGACATAATACTTCCCAGCTAAAACTGTGAGTGATACTCCACAACTTTCAAAAGTGCATGTGTTGCCAAAAATAATTGAAGGTTAATAAACCCAGTTACCTCCACTTGCTGTGAGAGTATATAAACAGTAGCCTCCACTTGGTAAATAAGCATTGGATATTTGTCCACGAACATTATCCCAGAGCATAGCTCAAAAAAAAAAAAAACAGTAAGCTTTGAGGAAAAGATAATGCCAAAGGACAAATATCTGAACCTGTTTTTGAAGTCAAATGGAGGCTTTTGTGTATATTATCCTTTAAATATTTTTTGCAACAAAAAATCTGGGGAATATTTGGTCGTGCTGCATTTAGACCAATCGCATGCAAGCAAATATATCTGATGGATTATAAGCTAGGATATTTGTTCTTGAACACTATCTGCTCCTCAAAGCTTACAGGTTTCCTCAAGCTACGCTTAGAATGAACTGTTTGCTTCTCGGAACAGATGATGTTCGCCGAAAAATATCCTTGCATGGTCTCAAGCCAAATAAAGGCTATTGTTTATTTATATAATAACCAAATCAATACACATGCTCTGATTGGTCAATAAGCTGTGGTTTATTGTGCCAGTAAACTCATGGAAAAATTGCGTGTCTTCTGAATTATTATGTAAAAGCAATAGGCTACAAGTTTCTATGGTTTATAGGGTGATAAACCACTTGGGATGTTGGTAGAACACATGAAGAATTTGTAAATCACAAGCCACAGGCGAGTGAATTATGAATTCTTCGAGTGCTCTGCCAACATCCTGCATGGTTTATCAGCCTGTGCACCATAGAAACTTGTGGTCTATGGCTTTTAAGGTTTACTGACTGTAAAATTGACTCGGTTTTTCCGAGATAGGGAGTAGAGGAGAAATTGGATGGCTTGGATATTACATTTTCCGCCACCTTGCATTGCACATCTGAACTTTGTTAAATCAACTTCTCCAACTAGTTTGACATAACGTAAAAATCGCAAGATCAGAGCGTTGTGGATGCCGCTGTTTTCAGCTAATAAGCTTATAATCTGTTATAATTAACAATTATTCCATGAGTGCATGTTGATATGAGATGATAGATAGCCAATGAGGCGCGTAGCGCCGAGTTGCCTATAATCATCTCATATCCACCAAGCGCGAATGGAATAATTGTTTTATTAAAAACGCCCCCCAAAAAAGAACTAGGCTACAATAAAAACAAAAAGGCCCAAAAAACACGCATACGCTCGCCATTTTTGTAGATCATGGTATAATGGCTTAGCCAATGAAAACTCTCGAATTGCATTATCCAGTGATCCAGTTTTTAATAATGACAAGTTAGTTTTTATCTTTACCTTCTTGTGGAAAATTGGTTTTGTTTGACCACCATATCCAGACTGTTTACGATCGTAGCGACGTTTTCCTAAATGAAACGTATAAGTAGTCAG
>JAHPZR010022860.1:0-22185 GCA_019787425.1 Platygyra sinensis | reverse complement strand
TGACTTGCAGTAAGAATGGGCAGCTATGGTGGCCGAGCGTTCTCACAGAAAAAATAGGTCAAATTCATATATAATTACGAAAAAATCGGAAAAAAATTATTATTTAAAAAAAATAAATTAAAAAAAAAGAAAATGTCTAAAGTGATGTGAAAAATTATAGGAAAATATGTTTTTCTTTTTTTGCAATAGAAAACGAAACAAAAAAAATGTGTTTCGGAAATATAAAAAAAAATATAGAGTATATAAAGGAGCTAAAAAAATAATAAATAAATAAAAACTGAGATTGCAAAAGCAAATGCATTTTAATTTTGAAAACCTATGAGAATGACCGGCCATGTAATGGCCGATTGTTCTCATACGAATATTGAATTCAAAATGAAATGTTTGATGACGGCCGAGCGTTCTCATAGCCCGCTATATCCGCGATCAGCGGTCCTCTCAGCACGCGCCTGCAAAAATTCAAGAACGCGGCTATCTCCTCAAATTTGTCGATTCCCGCGCTTTTACTCCTTCGCTCCTTCGCTGGCGGCCTTCTTCGAGTACGATTTGCAATATTCCTCTGTGTTAAAGTACGGTATGGCTCGTCGAAGGCAAGTTTGGAATGAGTTGCATGAGAAAATGTCAAATAAAAGGACAAGAAATGAAGGTTATTCGAAGAAGGGGTCCACGTCCGCGCCGCACAAGATAATTGTTCAAAGGCTCTCTTCAGAGCCCAATAACAAACAAACATACCATCCTGTCCAGCCCAGGGAATTTGTGAGCTTTAACTACAGCGACTTGATGCTTATAAATCTCAAGAAAGCATGTGCAGATCATTTTAATGTGCCAATGGGTTCTGTGGATGTACTGGTATCAAACAAGGGACCGTCAGCCACTAATGTCAGCCAAATACCGCACAGGAAAGACAAAGTAAGTGAAGTCCATCGTCCCTGTTTGTGTATAAATTCTGTATTAAGCTTAAAAGGAGTCAGCGTTAGCGATGGAGATACGAACGAGAGAGAGAACAGAATGCCTAAAACACCGCCCCCAGAAGCGATACAAAGTTCTCAGGAAAGCATCCAAAATGCTCAAACGCCAAGAGAAAGCCGTAAGCAGAACCGCGAAAAGCAGGAAGGAAAAACTCACAGACGTGAAAGCAGCAACGGCCATCACGGTAGACCTAGGAAGCGCAAACGCTCTGATGAAAAGACCGCATTGGAAATGTCAGTGAGAAAATCAGAAGAATCCATTGCCAAACTACAAGAACATATAGACAATGGCACTTGCCCGAAAACACTACGATATAGTGCACGGGCTAAGATCAGACCAGATCCAGAATTCAAATCTGACATTAAAAAGATTAGAAAAGAAGCAGAATGTAAACAGCTAGGGGCGTTGAGAAAGTTTCACTACCGTAGCGTGGAGCAAAACAAGCTTAAGCTAAGAGAACTTGAACGAAAATCGCGTTCTAGTACCACACCTAGTACATCGAATAAAATGATGTAAAGCTACACCATACTAACAATAGAGAGAGTATTGTGACAACTAATGTGCAAAGGTCAGCCAGCAATATCCAAGCACAGATAGACAACCTCAAACAAATGATGGAAAAACTAGAAAAGGCAAACACGAATAAAAAGAGTGAATCTTATCTCTGTCGGTTATCTGAGTGTACAAACAAATCTAAGAAGGGGAAGAATATAGAAAAACGAAAAATAAGAAATAAGACACACAATACGCGCAGGAAAACAGCACGCAAGGAGCGTCAAAGAAAAACATATGAGTGTAACAAACAATACATCAAGAACCTCTCCAACATACATGTACAACTGACAACTGATCAGATAAATCTTCTTTCAAAGGGGCTAAAGTTTATTCCTACACCCGTGACAATAGAAAACAGCATCAGGCATCAACTGATGCGAGATTTTGATCATTTCGCGAGGCGAATGCCTCTCCGATACATGTATCACGGTGAGAATAACGAACCGCACCCTTTCCATGTTAAATCAAACTGGAACCCACCAGTGCAACCATCAGTTACACTAGAAAGCTACCTAGAAGAGGTTAAGTTACAACTCGCTGAAATAGAGATTGCCAAGCCAAAGATCAATCTGCCTTACAATGAAATCAAAGCGATCAAAGCGCTTAAAAATAACCCAGAAGTCAACATTAAAAAGGCAGATAAGGGCACTACTACAGTCATTATGAATAATTAATATTCAATCGTCGTTCACTGTCATTGGTTAAAATTGATTACGTGAGTTCCCGTTACCTGGCGACATCAAAGTGACAGTGTATTATTCCAATAACGCATAAAAACTGTGCAGTGTTCTTCAACTTCAAACGAAGATGGCTTCAGGTTCAAGATTTTCTAAGGTTGAGGAGGAAAAAATTACTGAAATAATTCACGCTGCCATCCCGGAAAACACAAAAAGGCAAACCACTTGGAGTGTGTCTATTTTCAATGGTGAGTTGAGCAAAACTTTTCTTTAGTTCATTGTTTTCTCATTCAAACAAGTCGGGAACTCAAATTGAATATTAAAAGGGTTAGAGACTGTTAGTTTGTGTTTTGTTTTCAAATACACCCACTTGCTTACTGTACAATGAACTCGAAATTTTCAACACTGCACTCAGCTTCGCTTCATGCAGTATTGAAAATTTCTCGTTCATTGTACAGTAAGCGCGTGCGTGTATTTGAAAACAAAACACTCACAACAGTCTCTAACCCGTAAACAAGAGAAGATTGCCGAGGGTCAGATCCAACTAAACGATGAAGAAAACTACCGACCACTCGCAACACCTATGGTTGAGCAAACCTATACTAGGGTGGAGCAACTTATAAGAGAACTCCACCAAAGCCGCCATATAGACACAATGACTAAAAAATGGCTATCTCAAACAGCAAACCCACCGCGTATCCCAGAATTCTATACCCTCACAAAGATCCATAAAGTTCACCCAGTCGGCAGACCTATCATATCGGGCTGCGAAGGCCCCACCGAGCGCATATCATCATTTGTAGACAGTCTGCTCCAGCCTATAGCCAAACTACAAGACTCGTATCTCAAAGATACGACAGACTTTATCAACTTCATAGAAAATACAATAGTCCCAGAAAATATCATTCTGGTGTCTATGGATGTCACCAGCCTGTACACAAACATACCGCAGGAGGAAGGCATTACTACCGTGTGCAATGCATACGAGCGCTTCCATAACAACAGGCCTCTTATTCCAACCCACTTCCTCATAGATATGCTCAGACTAATACTTAAAGAGAACTCTTTCCAGTTCAATGGAAGAAACTACCTCCAGATACATGGAACCGCTATGGGAACTAAAATGGCGGTCTCTTTTGCCAACCTATTTATGGCGGCGGTTGAGAGAGAAATTCTTAATTCGAGCAGAAAAAAGCCACTTGTGTGGAAAAGATATGTCGATGATGTGTTCTCTTTGTGGAACATAAGCATTGAGGAAATTGAGGGGTTTATTGAACAGGCTAATAGACATCATCCTACCATCAAATTTACGGCTGAAATATCAGACAAAGAAACCATTTTCTTGGATACTTGTGTTTACAAAGGGGATAGATTTTGAGCAACATCTATCCTTGACGTGCGAACTCACTACAAGCCGACAGAAACATTTCAGTATACACATTTCTCTTCCTGCTACCCACCAGGGGTCAGAAAGGGTTTCATCAAAGGCGAAGCACTTAGACTTCTTCGAACTAACTCCTCAAAAAATTCTTTTGAGGATAATATCAGAGCATTCAGATCATGCCTTCACGTGAGAGGTTACCCAGATAACCTGGTTAACAAAGTTCTCTCAGAGGTGAAATTCGAAGAGAGAAAGCAACACTCCTACAAAAGATAAGAGCGCACAAAAGAATTCTGCCTTTTGTCACACAATACCACCCAGCGGTTACAAACCTAAAGAATGTCTTAATGAGCAAATGGCAATTAATACAGAATCACCCTTCACTGAGTGAAATATACAGAGATCCTCCCATCATCTCGTACAAAAGGGGTAAATCACTCAAGGACATACTCGTTAGATCTAAACTCTAGAGGCAAAGAATCCGCACTTGCGAACAGCGGGAGTCGTGTAGGCCTGTCACAACTTTTTATTATTCCATGATTAGGTCCTTTAAGCCCTGTTTACAGGGAGGGTGACCCTCCTAGAAGTGGCACCCACTTGCAAGTGTTATCCTTCTCTATTGTATTTCTCAGTTTCGTTCACATGAGAGGTAGGGTCACCCTAGGAGGAGGGTTAGCCTATCTGCTTTCTAGGGTAATCCAGGCAGGGCCAACTGTTTGCTAGTTTAAGCCATGTAAAAGCTCGAGGTAGGGTCACCCTACTAGGGGGGTCAAGTTAAGGATAAGGTTACGGTAACCACCAAAACAACACGGCTTCAATATGCTGAGATAGCCTTGGAGATAACCCTTTGCATGTAAAGGGTGGTTATCTTTTGACCCTTCCAAGAGGGTGACCCTTCTAAGGGTCACCATCCCTCCATGTAAACAGGGCCTTAAAAAGAGAATTCCAGACCACTAGTAGGGTTTTACTGTGAAAACGTGTGTACCATTAATGGAAAGGACAAGGAAATACAACTTGCAAAGTATGGTATGCTTTAAAATTCAAGCCATATAGAGGGCAGAGATGAGTTCAACAGTTTTTTACAAGGGTAGCACTTGATGAATGAACCCTAATTAAAACTTTATTGACTAGCTGACCAAACAGCAGAATGTTGACTTACCTGTGCATCTGACAGTCCGGGTCATAATGCCCTTGGTCAAGTAACATCATTAGTTGCCTTTTGAAGAACTTCTCTAATCGGGTATGAAGCTCCCTCCACCATCTTTCTATCTGATTATTGTAAATTATACGTAGGTGTCAATATTGTCTCTCTTCTTAGAAGAGAGACCCTGGGAATGGGGTCGATTGTCCATGTAGTAATGGTTTGAATAATTTCCCATTGGTGTTGACTTGCATTTTATCTGGAAATTACAATTCACTTAATGAATCTTGATTAAAACTAAATACCTTGTTATTGGTGGATGTACCATAATGCACTGTGTCTTCCCCACTAATTGAGAGATCCTTGCCGGCATCATCCATAAGAAGTGCGTGAATAGTTGCCATGATCCCTGTTTCAGACCCCCTGTCAAGTCTTAAGTGATTGCTGATAACTGTTATAAGAAATGGAATGAAAAAAAAGCATTTGGGGTTTAGTGGGTATCTTTATGTGTATTTTCCTTTTCTTTTCCTTGACAAAACTGAACTCATGTTTACATAAAAGTTTAAATGTAAAAGCTCTACTAAGCTTAGGGCTTATTTAATTTTAGGCCTCAAGAAGGGGGGGAGGGGGGCTTTTAATAGATACGGGGGCTAAATAAAGCTTTTACGGTATAAGCTTAATGAAATAATTAATAGGGAATATATATGTTCATTGTAATGCTTCAATATATGTGTAAATTTATCAAAATAGCCAGAGTGTCATTACCTTTCCTCTTGTACAGATGATCCAGATACCATCTGCCTACCAGCTTTGGATCGGAATTTGACGTCCATAACTTCAACCACAGAATGTATCCACTAAACACATCTTGCAGGCCATAAACTGCCAGGGGAAATGTGCTCTTCATAAAGCCCATGAGCTTATCATGGCCATCTCCAGAGTGGGTGTGGTTTGATCCCTTTAAAGAAAACATTAATTTGAGAAATTTATATACATATATAAAAGCACAATAGAAGTAACTACACGATCAAAGATTAAAGATACCTCTAAAACTAAACTTACTAAAATTCAGAAAGATAAAAGTCGCACCAGTGAAGTAAAGGTACCGGTTGCACCCCTACGTCGTTTTTTCTTACCGACATCCCCACGGCGTTGAAGTCCTTCTGGGTCGACTAGCCCCATAACATCGTGTACTAGGTCACGAAGAAAGGCTAGATTGTGTTGCTCTCTGAGTTTTTTGTGCATTGCACGATAACCAAGCAACTGTCCCGGCCCTTCAATAGGCCATTTCCGAATTACCTCAGGCCTCTTTTTCAAAGCGAGTCTTGGTGCTCATCTTTCATATGCAAATCAATTTTCATTCACACGCAAATTAAACTCATTTTCATGTGAATGAAAATTGATTTTGCATATGAAAAGATGAGCACCAAGACTCGCTTTGAAAAAGAGGCCTGAGGTAATACGGAAATGGCCTATTTCTTCGCGTACAGCGGTTTCCACTTCTTCTATGTCAGTATCGTATTTAATGTATTGTATACCGAAAAACACCAGTCTTCTGCTCAGAGTTCCTAAACTCCAGGCATATTCAGGAAAATACCGACGAACAAAGTCCAAAATCTCCCTTCGCCTCAGATTTTGCTTAACATAACGTTGCAGAGCTGACTTCAGTTGTTCATCGTCCTCCCAGTCACTGTTCCGGATCAAGGCCTCCACCATCTTGGTTATAAGACCGCTGATCGCGGATATAGCGGGCTATGAGAACGCTTGGCCGTCATCAAACATTTCATTTTGAATTCAATATTCGTATGAGAATGATCGGCCATTACATGGCTGGTCGTTCTCATAGGTTTTCAAAATTAAAATGCATTTGCTTTTGCAATCTCAGTTTTTATTTATTTTGTTATTATTTTTTTAGCTCCTTTATATACTCTATATTTTTTTTTATATTTCCGAAACACATTTTTTTTGTTTCGTTTTCTATTGCAAAAAAAAAAAAGAAAAACATATTTTCCTATAATTTTTCACATCACTTTAGACATTTTCTTTTTTTTTTAATTTATTTTTTTTAATAATTTTTTTTCCGATTTTTTCGTAATTATATATGAATTTGACCTATTTTTTCTGTGAGAACGCTCGGCCACCATAGGCAGCCCTTCATTGAAAAACCAAAGGAAATAGGTCAAGGTACTTGCTAGTACTATTTTAACTGTTCCTTGTGCACTTTTAAGGGTCACTGTTAAATAAACAGTGTTGAGGGAGTATACTACAAAGTCTCTTTAGTATCAACATTTTTTCTACCCAGTATCAATTCTCTATAATGTCAAAAATTATTTTAGGGATATTAGCAAGGGAGCTCTTTGCCTGGCTTCCTTCAAAGTTATTAAGCTATCAGCTAATTCCTCAGGTAGTCTATACAAGGGACACAATATAAAAATGGCTCTAGTGATAGGGGCCAATACAAACCAAGGGGCTGAATTATTCTCTGTTGTGGGCCAAATCAGTTTTTGATGGGACTGAAAGGGTTTTTGTGGCTACTGCTACTTGGCAGCTGTAGCCATAATGCTATCATGTGCGTAAGTAAGTAGAGTGTCCAATTTTCAGATTGTATTCGGAACTATTTGGTCTTTGTGACGGATAATCAATAGAAATCAATGCGGTGTTTGGAATGAAAGAATACTCGAATTTATAAAGTCGGTGTTCTCTCGGTTTTGCTCGACTGGTAATTGGGCAAAGCAAAAATTATAATTGAAATCCCTTGACATTCCTAAACAAAGATCTACAGTTTTTAGAAGGACTGGAGGAGTTTTTCCGTGTAAATTATAGAATAACTTTAGACTGCCGGGTATGTAGTATTTTAAAAACATTTTCCGGCTGCATCAACGTTAGCAGAAATTGTTCGGAGTTCGTTTACTGGTCAGGGTGATCGAAGTGAATTGTGCAGCCATATCTGCTGTGTTGCGATCTTCAACCCTTTTCAAGAGTTATAACTGCTCGGAAGAGCAAAAAATCTCTTTTGAGAGAACCAAGACAAATCATGATAAACTCCCTTGCGAAAACGACAGTCTAATAACAATGCTTCAAATTACATTGCACATAATTTGCATAAACTTTCAAGTTCTGTTTTTTTGAAAATAACTTCCGAGAATTTGGGATTCCTAACGCAGTTTGCAAAGAAATAATCAAGCTACATATTTTTTGTTCCTCCTTTGATCCAGTTGGTGAAAGGGGATTGTTTTTGTTTTTGTAGATCTAAAAATGTCAGCAGAAAACCACAAGCATTAGTTAGACATTTTTGGATAATTACGTCCACCATCTGAATTATATTCACCTATAGAGAATGGCAAATCATCAATTCCTTAATTCTGCTTATAAAGGTGCATGGCTAAAAAAAACAAGGACAAGAAAATTAGAAATTGAACATTGAAAATCCTCACTTTTTGCGAAATCGATAACTAATAAACTAGCATTTTGGCGTACCTTGAAGAGTCATCAAGCAACAATTTTTTTTGTGTTTCTCGCTATTGATCATTTGACCTATCTGTGTGATCATGCCCTTTTCTATCTCACATTAAGGCACCCTTTCACTCTTCTTAAAAGACTGGAAATCTGTTTTTACATGACATAAAATTTTTTAACTAACCTGTTTTCAGAACGGAAGAGGAAGATTTTGGCAGTATCATTTCATCTTCTTTATCTGTTAAAAAATGATCGGCGTAGAAGCCACACTATCCCAGACTGTTTCAAACAGTTATCTTTACTCTTCGTACGATTCTCGTTTCATATTTTAAAAATTTCAGCAATGAAAATCTGGTTTTTTTAATAACATAACAAATAAACAACAAGAATAATAAAAACTATATTAATGTGCCGAAATTGTTTAGCTGAGAGATATCCCTCTACTTAACAAGTCATTAAACTGTATAACTAACCTTTGTTCAGGACACCTTAAAGAATGCCAGTTAAAAGCTGTCCAGTTTAACTATATTCCGTCCTGAAACAAATGCAAACATGCTGGAGGCAATGGATGTCATGTCATATTTGCCAACGAAAATGAAAGCCTGCCATTGTTGTTTGTATGATTCAAGTGACTTAGTGGCTACCTTTGGGCCAGAATATGTAAAGTGGACCTCGAGGTCGCCACTAGCCAGGTGACTTAGTGGCTACCTTTGGGTCGGAATAAATATGGTGGACCTTAAGGTAGCCACTAATCCGATGACTTAACGGCTACCTTTGGGTTTCGAGTAGCTTGAGACAGTATTGTCACCAGCCGGGGATTAAGGGGTCTCAGACTGGTGTGGGATTATCAGCCGAATAACGGAGAGTGGGTGACTTGTACATTAAGATAAAATTTTGACATATGCACAGTATCAGATGGAGAACAACTGATGCGTCCTTCCTTTCTTCTATTTTTTAAAATATTTTCTGTAACATTTAATTGAGAAGAACATTTTTGGATCTTTTTTGTGTCCAGAAACTATCATTTTAAGTAAATTTAAACATGTTGAAAATTATTCAAACGTTTAGCTTAAAGCAAAAATGTGGTATGGAATAGTGTTTAGACAAGAAATCCTTAGAATACGGCATAGACACTTGACTTATATCAAACAAACAAACAAAGGCATATAACCATTTCAATAGGCTAGGGAACTTGCCGCCAACTTATCATCGCACGAGGCCGCGACTTACGCAATTTCAGTTTCAAATAATACAAACTGCGAGAGAGAGAAAGCGGAAATCATATTCTAAGAAGGGTTTTATTAGCTGTATATATGAAAACAGATGACTTCTAGAACTGTACAATGCTACTTTTAAAGTGACGCAATTATTTTCTCCCTGGGATGCATGTTCCACCAGAAGGGATCACCATGGGACTTGAGGAATCCAGGTCTGAGTTCACTGTCTCGGATTTCACCAGATCAGATTTCACCAAGTCGTGTTATAAACGCAACAAGTGCTCTTGTGCAGAAAAATTCTACTTAGCTTGAAGTATTTTCAATCCGAAGTGAGGATCATGATTTTCAGTGCTTTGCTTGAATAAGTCGTCTTTCGAGTGCATAACTTTCCTGAGTAGTCTTGCAGCCTTTTTTTGCAGCCTTGCGTTGGTTATTGGCTAATTGTTTTAGTACCTCATGTAAACCTCTATTTTCATTCGTTCTCCTTGACAATAGTCTTCATTGTTATCAGGGCTGGAGGCATTGTCCAGGGTTGTTATCTATTGTTTCTACTACCAATGGTATTGCCGCTTCAACGAGGTGCTGTTGGACCTACCAAAGTAGGTAAATGCAAAGAAAGAACTCACGATGGAGAGATTTTTGCCGTAAAATTCGAGAAAATTGAGTGCGTTTGTGTTGTGTTGTGATAGGTGGATCATTTGCATCTATTAGTTTTTGGTAAGTTGGGATGCCCCCTTTAAAAATAAGCAGTAGAATCTCTTAAACATCAAGCTCAGTAGAACGACTAGCAATACAGTATGGGGCCAAGTTCTCGGCCACTTTTTGTTCAACGTTTATTTTTCGCACCAAGAATGAATCTGAATAAAAACCAATTATTTCCAAAGGTAGCTTGATTCCTTGTCTTTCGTCCTGCCAAGTTTTTAGTCTACAGCTTCTATATAGTGTGAGCACGTCGAGGTGATGCTAAGGTAGCTGAATTTGGTTTCCCTGAAAATGTGTTTGTTTACGGCTACTCAAATTACATCGTTTAATTCAAGTTTATATTTTATCCCTATAAAAGGCCCAAATGAGCCAGTTCTTGGCATATAGAACGTAGAGTGATGAAGCTTTCTGTGATATATAAGCTTTTGCTGGCCTGCGTTATTCTTTGACCTAAATTCCCTCCTCAATATTTCCTCAGTACTTCCGCATATTTGCCTATTCTTGCCACCCTGCTCGCCGTTAACACTGAACAGCACTCATAGTTTTGTTTGGAGTTTTCGTGACAAATCAGTTCGAAAAATAAAGCTGTTATGGGGTGGCATGCTGTGCATTTTATAAAAGCCCAGTCGTAAAGGAATTAATAATAATTACATCATTATTCATGCAAAGTAGATAAATTAATGTAAGATTACCGAGAAAAAAATGGTTATTATATTACATCGCTCTTTCCCAAAATATTCGTAAAATCCAAATAAGCTATCTCTTGCGATACACCATTTAGATAAAAAAAAGACGTAAAAAATTATTTCCGTGAACAGATTTTAAGAGTTGTTTAAGCTTTTTTATTTCTTTATTCATTCATTCATTTATTTATTCATCAACGTGATGTCAAATGTCATGCTGTTTTGAGTGTTGCATTACATTAAGTTGTCTCAGACTGAAAATACTGAATTTAACTTCTTGTTATTAATTCCGTTTGTAAATTAGCTAATTCACTTTTTGTCATAAATTGAGACACATTAAGTGCAGTTAGTCATTTTGGACAGCCTGATGGAAAGAGATCACTTACGAGATCATGATTAACTGACAGGGACTTGGAAGGGTGAATTAGGGTGAATTAGGACAAAAAGCGGTGTTCCCGAATTTAATAAAGTGGCAGATGCTTTTGCAACGTTGTCAGTTGTCTGTCATCATCAGTATTAACTTAGCAATACTAGGCAGTTAAAAAAGGTATGAGACACAAACAAAATTGAATACACCTTTTAGGTTTGTTATGGCAACGCCAACTAAGATTTGGAGAGTGAAAAGTGCATCAAAAATGCGATAAAGGATGTAGAAGAAGGATCAAGCATACGGAAAGCGGCTAGCAAGTGGGGTGTGGTCTGGAGTACCGTGCAAGTAAGTGCAGTGGACGGACAAAAGGAATGAGATGCGGCCCCCTCCCCTTCATAACAAAGGCGGAAGAAGAACGACTTGCAATTTGGCTAATAGAAAGGGCCAAACGAGGCTTTGGCCTTACGGTGGCAGAGTTCCTAGATTGTGTGAAAAAAGTTTTGGACAAGGACAACTCCTTTCAAGGAGAACTGACCGGGACGGAAATGGTTCCGCAGTTTCATGGAGAGAAATCCCTAGGTCTGATTAAGGAATGCCCGCCCTCTGTATAAGAAGCGTGCTAAAATTTCAGCGGAAGATGTCAATCACTGGTTTACTGAGTACGAGAAATTTATTCTGGAAAATGGATTGTAAAACAAACCAGCTCCGATTTGGAACTGCAACGAATCTGGTTTCCATTTTCAAGGCAAAGCTGGCAAAGTTTTGGGACTGTCACACTAGTACTGTAACTAGTACAAAAGAACATATTACTGTACTGCCCTGTTTTAATGCCACTGGCCAGTTCATCCCACCATTTATTCTCTTCTCGGGGAAGCGCACTCCCGTTGGCTACAACCCACTAGAGGGAGCAGTTCCTGGAAGTGCCTTTGCTGTAACCGAGAAAGGATATATGGATGCGCCCACATTTTACCTGTGGCTCGCCAATCATTTCATTCCCCATTTGCCTCCTGCAAGGCCAGTTGTCCTTTTAGTAGACAGTGCGGAGGCCCACATTGACTTCCACACATTCAAGTTGGCAAAGAAGAATAACATCTATATTTTTGCGCTGTTAAAAAACACCACTCATTTGCTGCAACAAGCACATGTTGGACTCTTTGGTGAGGAGGTTTACTCAGCAGAACCCTAATACCGACATCACCAAGAAGAACTTTAGTTTGGTATTTAAAACCACTTGGCAGGATATAATGCATCCGTCGATCCTGTGCGGTGCTTTCAGAAAGTCAGGAGTTTATCCCCTGAGAAGGGAACAGATCACTGATGATCAGACAAGATCTTCTCTTACATACAGTTTGTCCAGTGCAACTGTAACAGGGCCAGTTGTGGAGTCAAATCATGGCACAAGACCAGTGCACGTACCTGAAGAGAGCGTGTCTCCACTTCAAAGTAACCAGACAGTCTTCCCACTCAAGAAATCTCACAAAGTGTGTCCTTAGATGCAAATCCCTCCCCAACATTGGCAGAAGTCACGAGTTTGTTACAAAGAGGGTCTTGTATAGCACCCTCTGCCCCTTGCCTCACGTAAGAGTGGAAAGCACTTCTTTTGACGAGGAGCCTATCCCATTATTGGAAGATAGCAGGTATTCATCGCAGCTTATTATTTCCTTGAAATTAGCCGCCTCACCATCCTTCGCTCCAAAAATTTCTGGGATATCCCATAATAATCATACGTAAAGCGCCGTGACCATTGTGTGCACAACTTATAGAACTTGTTGGTGTGACTCAGACACGGCCGGGAACTAGCGAGAAAGGCCAGGCAGCAAAGTCGTTGCATTTGACCTGAGCTTCGAGGACCTTTGAAGTTTCTAAGCCATTTTTACGGGCCAAAGAGAAATCCCAGGTCGGTTAAATTCGCAAGGAAGCGTTCCGTGAGTGTTTATCGCGGTTTTCCAAGCAGATGATTACTTTGAATTGCAATAGAATCGAGCCTACCGCGAAGAAAAAAGACAAAGAACACCTGATCGCAGGTTTAACTATGCTCGGTCTTTTTCGAAGTTCCGGGACCAGGTAAACTCGTCCAAGTAGCTGGGTATGTATTCATACAGGGTACCAGACATTGACTTAAGCCTCTTCTTGACCAAACCCCACACGCCTTCGATGGTATAGGTGTGTGCACCACTGTCCGGAACAACAAAGTTCTTGGAGTGATTCACCGATAGATGGATGTATCCTAGCTGGTTGAGTGGTATGTACGGAGTGAATTGATCTGAGTAGATGACAGTTCCAGGACGGATGTGTGTAGTGATAAGACGATGAACAAGCGTCACCCTAGTTCGACCGCAATGACCTTGCGGAAATCCATCGACGATACACGGTGGTGCTCTCGACCCTGAATGAGAAGAAATGCAGCCTGAACAACGCTTACAGACTCGCAGGCACAGCACGCAGCACGATAAGAGACTTCCTTGGCATAGCAGAGCTGAAAATTGTCAACGAAGTGACATACCAAAGCACCCTGGAGAGGCTAGGAGACCCGAAAACTGTCAGTTAAAAGGATAGAACAGGACTGCCGAAGGCAGCTGGGTGGTCTGTTGCCGTTGGTTAAATGCCTTCGTGTCGCCAAGAAGCTCTTGCCGCTGGAATTGGAGGATGCCTTCTATTCCTAGAGGTCTCTGTTGAGAACAACAAAAACAAAAATGGCTCCTTTAGGAGCCACCAAGTTTTAAAAAGTCAATGACCAACTCAACAAAGTTTAGCTAATAAAGATGAAGTCTCGGCCGACGCGTTGGCCGACTTGTTTTCCGAAGTGAGAACTGGGTTCTAATAACACTTGTCGTAATGGGAACTGGGTTCTAAGTAACGGGAACTGGGTTCTAATGACACGAAAAACAAGATGGCGGTCAAAAGTGCATTTCGTAGTTCGAATCCTAGTGAAAGTTTTCAGTCGACGACAATTCACTTCAGTTTGGGAAAGGTATGTTTAGCATTGCAAAAGTTCCATAAGGCCCAAACGAGTCACTAACACGCCACCTACGCACCACTGACGCATCTCGTACGTTATAAGTTTAAAGAGTGGTCTACACGTTGGCCAACGTGTTGGCCAACGCGTCGGTGGGATCAGATTCTTTACCTTTACCAACATTTCAATCACCGACGTAGCCGATTTGCAAAACATCCAACCTCTCTCTCTAGCCACTATTCATTGACTTCAGTTAGGTATCGATTTGTGCAAGTCGAGATTGTTTCCCTTGGCCCAACACCGCTAACCCTAACGTGTCCTCACCTTAACTTTAGCCTAAACCAAAGCGCTAGCGCTAACCTTAAGGTGACTCGACCCAGTTTTTTTGGGGGGGTACCATCCTACTTTGAAGCTGTCTGGTATCTCCACCTTTACTTTTATCGTAAGTCTAACACATAGAATGGATAACATATAGATCAATCTACAATATAACATAAATTTTTGAGGCGATCGGAGTAAATGTCACGTGGTTATAATGCCACGCCCCTTTGAGGTCTGAGTCGAAAATCTGCTGTTGCTGGCATTTTTTTGTGAAAATCTCTCGGCTACACATAGTGCGCATTAGTGCCTTGCGCTGAACAGAGTCTCACCAAAATCGCAAAGACCCAATTCGAGAAATTCAGCAGTTTCCAAATTTAGGTCATAATTTATGCGAAAATGGTAAGCAAACTTTACACGATTATATCTTATAAACCATGAAAGTGATCCCTTTATTTTTGGGATCGTTAGAACAGATGGGTCCTTGCAAGTCAGCAAAAAGCTTTAGGGCCTTGTAAATGCGCGCGATTTCGAGCAAAGCAAACATATTGAAATTATAGTTTTAGCTATTTGTTGACGTTTGTCAGTGTTTAAGAGTCCTTCTCACAAAAAGAGCATTTTCTTAAAAATTCATAGTTTTTTTCCCTTCAAATTTTTTCAGGGCCACAATTGATTAACTAACTACCTGGATTTTGAATTTCATGGTCATTGAAAAACTCTGACATTATCTTCTATAAGCCCAAACGCGAGTAAACATTGAAGATTTTTAGCATTTTGCCTGAGTTTGTGCTTTGGGAATTGTCTATTGTTTCTAGTCTGTCACTGTACGGCATTCTTGCTCAGCACGCGTACAATGACCACGCTTGGCTGTCTTCCGAATGCTCTCCGAGATATGATAATTAGCATGAAAAAATAGAAGGGATTCCCGTCACGTAACGTCTTCGGCTAGCTGAGTGTACATCATGCCGAGAATTAAAAACTCTAGAAAGAAAATGGCCGGGGTGTTGAACGCTATTCGGGAGAGAAAGGAGTTTCACGGAGAAGAGATTGTGCTTCCGGTTCGTAAGTGTCCATTATTCTAAGAGTTATTTGAACATTATTGAGCGTAATGTAAATATCATTGATACATGATAGGAGACGTTACGTGACGGGAATCCCTTCTATTTTTTCATGCTAATTATCATATCTCGGAGAGCATTCGGAAGACAGCCAAGCGTGGTCATTGTACGCGTGCTGAGCAAGAATGCCGTACAGTGACAGACTAGAAACAATAGACAATTCCCAAAGCACAAACTCAGGCAAAATGCTAAAAATCTTCAATGTTTACTCGCGTTTGGGCTTATAGAAGATAATGTCAGAGTTTTTCAATGACCATGAAATTCAAAATCCAGGTAGTTAGTTAATCAATTGTGGCCCTGAAAAAATTTGAAGGGAAAAAAACTATGAATTTTTAAGAAAATGCTCTTTTTGTGAGAAGGACTCTTAAACACTGACAAACATCAACAAATAGCTAAAACTATGATTTCAATATGTTTGCTTTGCTCGAAATCGCGCGCATTTACAAGGCCCTAAAGCTTTTTGCTGACTTGCAAGGACCCATCTGTTCTAACGATCCCAAAAATAAAGGGATCACTTTCATGGTTTATAAGATATAATCGTGTAAAGTTTGCTTACCATTTTCGCATAAATTATGACCTAAATTTGGAAACTGCTGAATTTCTCGAATTGGGTCTTTGCGATTTTGGTGAGACTCTGTTCAGCGCAAGGCACTAATGCGCACTATGTGTAGCCGAGAGATTTTCACAAAAAAATGCCAGCAACAGTAGATTTTCGACTCAGACCTCAAAGGGGCGTGGCATTATAACCACGTGACATTTACTCCGATCGCCTCAAACATTTATGTTATATTGTAGATTGATCTATGTGTTATCCATTCTATGTGTTAGACTTACGATAAAAGTAAAGGTGGAGATACCAGACAGCTTCAAAGTAGGATGGTACCCCACCCAAAAAACTGGGTCGAGTCACCTTAAGTGCTAGTGCTAACCTAACCTGCGATCATGCCCTTCTTCCCTGTATTCAGACGCAGCGAAGGAGGGCATGATACATTTACTTGACGGATCGTATGTTCAAAAACCAGATTCTGGTTTTTTCTCTGATTGGTCGAGAAACAATACCCCTGAAACACTGCGTTCTTATTGGCTGTCATGTTTCAACAAAACTTCCGGTCTAAAAGTCGGCTAGAAGAAAACAAATGGCGGATGTGGTGCGAGGTTTTAGCGAGGACGAATTTTCTACTGCATTAGCTGAAGCCCTGAAATATTAATATGATTCCCTGAAAGTAGAGCAGACAGAGTGCATACGGCGGGTAATTTGTTTACGGGAAGATGTTTTGGCAGTTCTACCTACGGGTTTCGGGAAGAGCTTAATCTACCAAATAATTCCAAAGGTGTTGGAATGTTTGAAAAATGAAAGCGACGACACACAAAAGTTCATCGTCTGCGTTGTCAGCCCACTAGAATACATTAGAAAACAACAAGTGGCAAGTATCAACAAGTTGCATGGGTTATCCGTAGCTGCCGTTGGCGACAATGAGGAAACTGACAAAGATATTGAAGATGGAGGTGCGAACATTGTATTTGGCAGTGCAGAACAGTGCCTCAGCAATAAATGGAAGAAAGCTCTGCAGTTTGGAAGTTTGCGCGACACCGAAGTCCTAGTTGTAGACGAAGTTCACACGGTGGAAACATGGTATGGTGCGTTTGGACCCTTTTTAATGCAAATAAGTCTTACTCTTGACAATGGAGTTTCAAAATTGCAAGTGAGCTTCTTGTGCATGTGCATACACGTTGAAGATTGTGTAAGTGGTCTTTAAGTTAAATTTCCACTGAACATGCATTATTTTACTGCACATACCTGCACCTGAAAGCAAGTGGAAAATAATTCAAGTAGAAAGATTGGTTGTCATTGATTGCATTTTACAGTTAATTATTCAGACTGACTGAAAATGTAAGAGGATTGAAATGCATGTGTTTTAGAACCTACTTTTAGTTAAGAAATAGAAAATATGCACCATGTTTCTATTGAGTTTTAGTATATACTAAAACAGTGGATAGCCTTGAACACACACGCTGATTGGCTCGTCAAACTCCGAATATCCTGTGCTATTTAACTCCGAGCAACTCAGGAAAAAATGGCGTCCCAGTTTGCATCCGTGACAAGTGAAGAAATCATTCAAATTACTTTTTTGTGGTGTATAGTATCTCGCTGTTTTAGTATATACTCAAACAACTATTCACCTCAATGTCAGTGGCTAGCATTTGGTATTTACCTCGCTGCTTCGTGGCTCGGTGAATATCCACTGCTAGCCACCTCAACTTCGGTGAATAGTTGTTAATTATTCTAAATCTGTTCTATCACAAATCCCATTCTCTGATTGGTTATGCTACTCACTATCTCGTGCTAGTTCTGTGCCTCCATCAAGTTATAGAAACATGATTTTTAAAAATCAGCACACTTATCTTCTTAGGACTGTTTTCTAAGAAACATATATCAAAAGCAACATAGCTGTTAGGGCTAAAAGTAAATTTTTAAAAAACAAATTGGTGCCAAAAACACAAAATGGATCAGAGGTAAATTTTGTGTGTGTAATTGACCAGACTTGAACCAAGCTTTTCACAATTGCCAAACAGGGCATCCTATGGCATTGGCAATCTGAGGACCTATTGGAGCTGGTAGCATAATCAAAACTACCAAATGCAAAGGTACTGCATTTGTGTACATACACTTACGTATTTAAGAGCATGTCCACCAGAGGACCAGGCAGAGGTGATACATGCCATCTCACCAATTTTAGTGAAACTTGGCCAGACTGAAGGGCATGCCCAATAACTCAAAAAGCCAAAACGGTTTTGCAATTGCAATTTTCCGGAGGGAGTTAGACCACCCCCCTGCTTTTTTTGCTTAAATTTCCTTAAATACTACACAAAACAAGGGTAAAAGTAAGGGGCTCTTAAACCTGAGCAATTCATCCAACTCTACTGTGGCTGCACATGAGTGTAAATATGTCCTTCGTGAGTTACATATGGGAGTTTCATGTAATTTGATTGATTACCTGCCAATCAATGTAAGTTAATAGCTACCCATGTAAAATGGCAGAGCAAACTTGGGTGATTTTGAGATCAAATATCTCCAGTGGCCAAGTCCTTCCCAAAGAGATTGTTATATCATGGTTCAGTTCCACCTTTGGCCTATACGATTCATGAAAAAAATTTCTGGGATCTAATTTTTTTTGTTCGCAGGTCGAGCTCAAACCCTGCACATGTTGCACAAAATTTTAGTTTAATGACTAACATCGTAAACATTCCTGTATACACCGCACCCGCAGATAAGCCGTAAGCTCAAGATGGAATCTTAAATATTGAAAAGTAACAGAAAGACAATAAATTTTGAAGTTCAAGTGACGTTCTTATTGGTATAAAAAGACTAAAAACAAAGACAAACAGGTGCAGTTTCAGACCACTGAACGCCGAATGCCGTTAGTGGGAGCCTTCAAATGCATTTAAAAGTTTTTAGATAAAAACATTTCACTAGCTTGTCATACCTTCTCGCCTTCCTAACTCACTCTTCTTAAACTTGAGATGCTTTCTTGATAACATTATCGCTTCGTAGAACTCTCCATGACAGTGAAATTCGTACGCCATATTGAAACTATCGGTGCTTAGTAGCCAAGCTTTGAAATGTAGAGAGGAATCTGGGTATCACAACACGTGTCATTCTTGTTACCACCGGAAGAGATATCAATTGAGGTATTGTGCACTCACTTATCTATTAGTTCGTTATGGTAACAAAAGAGTATTTTATACGTAGAGACAGTTCTGAGAGATTTTTGAAGCGATTTTTCAAAGGAGATTTTTGAAATTCATGCTTTTGGTTACACAGCTCACTGTCTGCAGAAGAGATGAGTAGATACGATTACCCGCTTTTGTGCAATTAGAGACAATAGGGCCGTTGATATGAGAAAATAAGGCGCGGATTACACAAGCTGCCTCTTACAAAAGCATAAGCGACGCGAACTTACCGTATAAATGGTACAATTTAACCAGTTCATGTCTTACACAAGCCACGGATAACATAAGCCGCGGCTTGTGCAACTAACCACTCATACAAACGGCTCGTTTGCAGCTTTATACATACATAAGACGCGAAATCAAGGCAATTCCTCTCAAAGAAAAGTGACAATAGATTTTCGTTCAAACTTTGTCCACTGAATATTTATCACAAGAGAATTTCAATTTTGAAATAAAAAAGGGGGTGTTCATGCTCATTAAATCTTTGTGAGCGAAACTCATGAGAACACGCATTGAACAGACACAAATAAATACTTTAAGTTTGATTTAGACGGAAAGCTGAATCCTTGATTAAAATTTGAACCATGTTTCTTGATATGGTTACCGAACAGCAAAATAGAAAATACCAGAGTGTATCTGCCATTTTCCTTATTTATTCAATTTTTATTCAATTTTTAGCAATAGAAACCAGATTAGTCTCTTCTCAGGCAAAGCTTATGTAAAGTTTATTACAATGACTCGAAAAAAGTGGGGTGCCCATGCTCGTTGGTGAGCTACGGCCATTTTCAACTGACAGCTCATTATCAAAGCAAATCCCCATGTTTTCCATATGCGCGATGCAAATGGAGGGAATCCATAAGCTACACAAGCGCAAAGGTTATCCCGTTCTTGAGCTCACGCAATTCCGCGATTTCTGTGAAAACCAACTCAAAAATGAGGAATTAATTACCAACAAGCCGCGAACCATTTATACGAGCTCAAATAAGTATAAGCCGCGCTCGTATAAATGGCCCAGTTGGCTTGTTATGTACGCCACGGCTTGGAGTATTCCAGCACCTCTTTCAGATCTGCATTTTCAATGGTTATGGTAACCTGTAACTTCTACTGTTTTAAGAGATAGGGGTATTGATTGGATTATTTATGTATTGTTTCGTGGGCCTGCCCACGGCTTGTGCAATCCACGGCTTATTTTTCTCGTATAAATGGCCCTATTGAGGACAGTGGTGGGGGGAGGAGGAGCAAGGAGTCTGAATATCCCACTTATGGTATCCTATGTTCCTAATCTTCGCCTCTTGCATTCAAACATATTATGTAGTGCTTCTCAATTTCGCTCACTCACTGTCTGTTTCCGTGCTACGCACTGCCTCCGGCCCTTTCCTCTCCCACCTCCCGTGCCCCTGCCCTCTTGCCACTTTGAAGCTAGTACTTTTGAGTACTCTGCTCTTCGGCACTCGCAGGACTTTCCTGTACAGTGTAGTATTTGCACTCTGCTTCAGTTGTTGTTCACTGGCTGTAGCTTATTTTATATTGGGCAGCTGCAGAGATTCACAATAACGCAAACAAAATGACTAACTATATGGGCACAGGTACAGCAAAAGAGACTCCTATAATATAGTCTCGTTGTTGAGATATCATCGTACAAATTTTCTTCCTAATATCATGATTGTCAAGTGTGAAAATATATTTGTAATATTTGCTTTGAGATTGCTTCGATCTCCAAGTTGCAAACCATCTTGCAATGGCTATGTTTGTACTTTCATGGTTATCGTAGCAGCATTATTTAGTCAAGTTTTAATTGTTGGAGTCCAGTGTGCACAACTCCGAGGTGCTCTCCTTGTCTCGCAGGAATGACAGGAATGGCAGTCGACTCCCCAGGTTGAGCACAAGCTACCGAGCCTAAACAACTTTCTTAGGAGAACATCAGACAGAAGCGTCAGTCCTGTTCGATCACAGTGCAAGTCCGAAGTGCTGACAGGAGCCCATTACTAGGAGCCTGCAACTCCCATAATAAGCCAATGCAATGACATTTTTACGGAACAATCCGTTTTTAGATATTTTTCCCGC
The DNA here is from genome assembly GCA_019787425.1 of Platygyra sinensis. NCBI lineage: Eukaryota > Metazoa > Cnidaria > Anthozoa > Scleractinia > Merulinidae > Platygyra > Platygyra sinensis. Next base: position 846 of record JAHPZR010022860.1, on the reverse strand, counting down.
GAAATATAGGCCAATTCCAGTCTACATGAGCACACTTCAGTAAGAATAAAACATTGCGGCGTCACGTGAACATGTCGACATTATGGTCACTGAAGTTCCTGAGGGGATCTTAATTCAAGATAATTCAAACTAAAAATAGATCGGTCTGTGAAAACGCCTCGGAGGAATATGGGGTAGTTGCAGGCCCGTAGTGATGGGCTCCTGGTGCTGACTATCTCTGATCCACACAGCGATACCACAGAAGATAGGCTGAACAGGTACTTGACATCGCCATAGGCCCGGGCAACTCTCCCATTTGGTTGCCCCGAGGATGCATCAAAGTGTACCAGTTATTTGCTGCTTTGCAGAGGCATCTTGATTTGGGGAAGCACCTTATGAGACTTGAACGCGAGACTCTATATGACCAGGTCAAGGCAAATGGATAGAAACTTGCCATTCCTTGACTGGTGAATATGTTTAATCTGTACCTTCGACCTCGGCTGCAGCCACTGCCGACCAAAACATGCCTTCTACAGAGGGAGGATGGGCCCTCAAAAAGGTCAGAAATTCCGTAAACCTCTCCGAAAATGTGAGAAACTATTTATGGGAGGTGTTCCTGCTGGGAGAAGGGACGGGGACCACAAGGCTAACCCGAGAGATGTAGCAATGCTTATGAAGGAGATGCGGGACAATCGCGAGAAGGGATTTCAGAAAAAAGAGTGACAGTGCAACCCAAGAATTGATAAATTCAGAAAAAGTTATATTCATAACAGTTCATTATTACTACAAATACAGCCTGCTGAAATAGCGGGAAGTCTGCAAAGTGGTCAACCACCAGTGGTCAAATCTAGAGCGCTTTAATACCAT
>JAHPZR010022859.1:0-15242 GCA_019787425.1 Platygyra sinensis | reverse complement strand
CCACACATGTCCAATACTCTCAACCAGATTCCAGTTCACAAAACCTAGAGTCCGATGGAGTATAGTCGAAAAATTAAATCGGAAGTACAGTCGAGTCTATTTGAGTTAACGGAAGTGTATTTGAGTTAACGGAAGTCTAGTCATAAGATGAAACCGGAAGTGTTGATTCTCTGAGAGGAGAAGGGTTGGAAAGTAGTCCGATGGAGTCCACTGGATCCATTGGAAACACAACGACTCCGATGGAATCTGCAGGGGTCGGGCTAGTCGGGCCATGAGTCAAAACGAGCATAATCTAGTCGGGCCATGAGTCAAAACGAGCATAATGCACTTGTCACACAAAGAGAAAAACATTTAAATGTTAAATGTATAGACGAAATAAGCGTGATACATATGAATATACCTCGTTCTAAAATCCATCAGCCGAAACAATCGCGCTACACATGAAAAGACCATAGACGAAACAAACATGACGAAACGGGCGTGCTTAACATATGAATATACCTCGTTCTAAAATCCATCAGCCGAAACAATCGCGCTAAACATGAAAAGACCATAGAAGAAACAAACATGACGAAACAAGCGTGCTACATATGAATATACCTCGTTCTTAAATCCATCAGCCGAAACAATCGCGCTACACATGAAAAGACCGTAGACGAAACAAACATGACGAAACGGGTGTGCTACATATGAATATACTCGTTCTAAAATCCATCAGCCGAAACAAGCGCGCTACTCGTTCTAAAATCCATCAGCCTAAACAATCGCGCTACACATGAAAAGACCATAGAAGAAACAAACATGACGAAACAAGCGTGCTACATATGAATATACCTCGTTCTTAAATCCATCAGCCGAAACAAGCGCGCTACACGTGAAAAGACCCGTTCTTAAATCCGTTTCTTCCTTTCTTAATTCCTAAGTAACAGCACAAGCATACTATACGAGTCATAACTCTTTCTTTAAGTCCTAGGTAACAAATTAAGAGAGATATCAATATATTAGAATAAGCCACAACAAGTAACTGCACCAGTACTATGAATACTCATTCTTTAATATATATGGGTTGGAAAGAAATTGCTGTTCCAGTTCACAAATCCAACATGGGTGAATTTTCCCTGCGTATCTCACGAAAAAACAAGGACTTTTCCATCGGAATCTGTTCGTCTCCAATGAATCCGATGGATTCCATCGGATCGACTTTCTACCCAAATCCAATTTTGGCAAATTTTCTAAGTCTCTCACGAATAGAACATAGACTTTTCCATTAGAACCTGTTCATGTACGATGAATCCAATGGATTCCTTCGCAACAAAATTCTGCCCCAATATCCAATGAGTGCGAATTTTTGTAAGTGTCTCATGACGTACATCGGCATCTGTTCGTGTCCGACAGATCCGATGGATTCCATCGGATTGATTTACTACCCCATTAGCCAATATGGGCGAAATTTTTCTAAGTGTCTCAAAACTAGAACATGCACTTTTCAATCGGAATCAGTTCGTGTGCGATGGATCCAATGAATTCCATCAGATCGATTTTCTACTCCATGTCCAATATGGGTGATATTTTTCTAAGTGTCTCAAGACTAGAACATGCACTTTTCCATCGGAGACTTGGCATGTCCGATGGATCCGATGGATGCAATCGGATCGATTTTCTATCCCCGCATCCAATATGGGTGATATTTTTCTAAGTGTCTCAAGACTAGAACAGGCACTTTTCCATCGGAATCTGTTCGTGTCCGATGGATCCGATGGATTCCATCGGATCGATTTACTACCCCATTAGCCAATATGGGTGAAATTTTTCTAAGTGTCTCAAAACTAGAACAGGCACTTTTCCATCCGAATCTGTTCGTGTCTGATGGATCCGATGGATTCCATCAGATCGATTTTCTACCCCATGTCCAATGTGGGTGATATTTTACTAAGTGCCTCAAGACTAGAACATGCACTTTTCCATCGGAATCTGTTCGTGTCCGATGGATCCGATGGATTCCATTGGATCGATTTTCTCACCCAATATCCAATATGGGTTAAATTTCTCTAAGTGTCTCACAACTAGAACATGCACTTTTCCATCGGAACGCGTTCGTGTCCGATGGATAACCTCCATTAGTACACTTTTACACATCTACACTTCCGGTTTTCCGGTTGAAAGCAAAAACGTACGACTGGAATCTGGTCGACAGTATTGGACAACCCTCTTTTAATCAGAGTGAGTAACTTCACCATGTTGTAGTCCATGGTTTATGTAGGGCCTACATCATTCAATGCTCAGTTTCCACTTCCCAAACTTGTTTTATCGACTTTTTGGCTCATCATTGAAACAAGGATATGAAAAATTTGAATGTTGGAGACATGTATAGAGCAGCTGTCAAATTCCTTAGAGATGCATACATGCCTCTTGAACAAATGCTCTGTGGCTGGAGGGAAGGGCAATGCCTAAATTTGATCTTACATTTACTTTTCCATTCATTTGTAAATACGTTGATAGTTAGACTTTGTTATGTCCCAAAACAACTGTACACTACAGTAAATGACTCGTATAATTCAGTGATCAGCAACTTCGTAGATTCCTTTCCACTCTCTAAGCCTGTCCTTTGACCACTGAAAAAAATCTCTGTAATCAACATCCAGAATGTGTAGTTCCAGAAAATATCCATACCCCACCACGGAGGGAATTGGACATTCCAGGGGGGTGGGGGGGTCAAAGGCCCAGGAAATTCCGGAGGGGAGGGGGGGTTAGAGGCGAAATTCACGTCCAGATGGAAGGAAATCGATCGACTCACTTCATACGTTAGATTGTGCCACTTACCAGCTTTCGTGGGACGTTCCGAAGTTTAAAGTAGTTAAATTACGATACTTCGAACAGTGCTGTTGCCAAAGAACGTTTTACTTCTTCCGAATAGTGCTTTGGAAGCAGACCAACAACAAATAAAACCGTGAAATAAAGACGATTTTGAAAGGAGCGGCCATTACTCATTACCAGTCTCCATAGAGTACAACAGACAGGAGTGGTTACCTGGGGTTTACCCATGTCAAGTTTCGCTTTCGCAAAAAATTGATTTACAAATAACTGATGCTGTTTTTATTTCAGGTCGTTAGAGAATCAACCAAGTGATGAGCACGAACACTTCCACTTGTCTGTTCGATTTGTTTTAAAAATTCTACTGTTACCGTCATTAGCATGCCTTTTAGTTTAACAGTTATATAAACACCGCATTAGCTAGCCTGCTTTGTAGCCGGACTTGTCACGAAATCCCCGGTATGCTGGCGGTTTTGTCTGTCTGTGACGCAGGCTACCTGTTAGCAAAATAAAAGTCGGCTGCAGGCGGGCTAAACTCAAAAAGATCGTTAAAAAAACGTCAACAGTTGGTTCCTAGTTCAGTGAAATTAGTTATCTGAGTAAGTCAGAGAAGCGTAAAACGCGGAGTACAAAAATTATTTAAATGTTTTAGAGACGAAAAAAAGAGGTTTTAATTAGAGCAAATAAATTATTTAAAAAAAACATTTTTTGGTTCGGAATAGATAAGATAGCCAATTTTGTTTATGCTGTTTTACCGAAGAAACTACCGTTTTCGCAATTATACCCTGGTCACGGAGTGTTTTATTAGTAAATATAACATGAACAACATGCACGGCATAGCGAATCAAAAGTTATTAGAAGGAAACGAGAAACATGAGCACAGAGAACTATACTCTTTGTAAACAACCGTCTGGACGCGGCATTTCGGAGGGGTACTTTTTGTTTTAAACCATGAAATATACTTGTAATAATTATTCACGAAAAAGAGAAAATTTGAATAAAAATGTACCTTTTAAAGTTAAAAAGAAAAATGGGGAATCAAATCTCACTTTTAATCTGTTTTGCTTTAAATGTATTTTATCTCATTAAGGGGTAACGATCTAACACAACATATGTAAACGAGCAACGGAAGTTTTCAGTCAACTCGAATAAACTTGAACAGTTCCAACAGTTCGAACCTCAAAGTCAAACCGCACTAGCTAAATTATTTGCTAAATAGACTCTCATTCCTCTCTGTCCGATGAAAGATTACCATCTTTTTCTTCCTGATCATCTGCAGCATCCAGATCGGCTAAAAGTTTCCTCTTTCTCTCAAGAGCCTTCCTCAAAGCGTCTTGGGCCTGCGGAGTTCCGTCATATTGGTTGCCAATTCTTCCTCCCGTTTCTCGATTTTCTGAACAACAGTTCTGCGCTGGCCACCATTGTTGGACTTGAAGAGTTCAAATCGTTCTTCCGTTAACGCTTTCTGGGTCTTGCTTAGCGTTTCGTGCGCACTTTCCACTCTCTTATTGTTTCTTTCGATGGCTTTATTGGAACTTTGCACCTTTTTCAACACCACATTCGACAAGTTACAGGACTGGCCGCTTTCTTCGTGCAATTTGTCCATGTCTTCTTTGAGATGCCTGGTCTTTTCAAGAGTCCAGGCTACATTAATTGCACCTTGGATCTCGCCAGGTTTAAATGTCTTGAGGTGGCTGTTTGAGCAAATTTCTTCAGCCTTCTTGTTCCAGAACGCTCGGTATACTTTCTGAATTCCTGTACACATTTCTATCTCACTGTCAGTAAATATTTTAACTTTCCTTGCCCTGGCAGCTGAATAGAGATCAGATTTTGCTTTCTGTGGGCGCGACTGGCCAGTAGCAAAGTCCAGGATAGTGGGCTGATGTGATATCTTGTATCTTTTCGGAGCCGGAGATTCCACGTCAATGTTTTCCGCTCTCATACTTGGTTCTTCGGCGCTAGTTTCTTCAATGGTTTTTCTAGCTGTTGTTGTCGTCGCTGAGGACCCTCGGCTGAAGGGTTAACCTCCTCTCTTACAAGGTAGATCGCTTTCTCGTCTGTTGTAATGTCAAAGCATCTAGTTATCTTCATACCAGGCTCCTGCTTTGCTCCAACAACAATACGTTTGTTGTTAACCAACCTGGTAAATTTGTATGGGAAGTTAAGAATATCATCAACTTGTTCATCGAGGACATTCTTCCTAAAGCTTTCAACTGTCACGTCTTCATCGTCAACAGTCACAGAGCAAGATAACTCCGCGTTAACGTAAAGCAAGATTTCGCTCATATCTACACTGGTACGCAGACTGGAAAAAAGTGTGATCAGTTCAGTTTTCGGATGCTTTTGACATGATTTACTAATTGGCTAAGAAATAATTGTCACCACTGAACCGGAAACCGTAAGTGATCGAGACTTTTTGTCTGGTCTATAGTCTGCCGCTACAGCTACATTCAGCTTGTCGGTCCTTTTTACTTCATGTGTTACGGTCGGTAATAAGTTAGTTTAACCATTATATATTATCAGTTCTTTATCCTGTAACTATTAATATATAGTTATAGTTGTTTTCTTACTTAAAAAGCGAACAACTCCTTCATGTTCGCAGATTAAATCCATTATATGTCAAAATGTATATTGACAAGCGCGTGATTGACATGTCAATAAATAACCTTGAAGTGGCCGACTGCCAACCAAGTGTGAAAGATTTCTAATGTTTGAGATTTTTGCGGTCAGTTAATGATAAGTTTCGAATGTGATCTCAACAACATTGATTTTGTATGTGGATTGAATCGGATCGTTGATGGCTTTAGTGGACTTGAGGCGCTTGGCTTCATGCCGTAAGGACTTCAGTAAGTACTTATCATTGTGTGAAATCTTGGAGAAAAAGAGTGACAGAGTATCATTTAGCTTGCGGGACGACGATGTTAGCCAGCATCAAATTGATAGAGTTTCCTTACAAATCATCCCAGGTTCCTTTAAAGAACCGTTCTTGCCTGTTCGTTCTACGGTGATGGAAACTGTCTATTTAATTCTGCCAGCATTGCAATTTGTCAAGATGAAACACTCGCCCATGAGCTGCGACTTCGCACCAGCATTGAACTTGCCATTCACCGCGATTTTTACAGAAATCATCCTGTGTTGAGAGCAGCTAAAATCCAGTTTAATTCTAGAAAAGATGGTGTTGGGTTTCTCCCTATGGAATCGCTCTTTGATCTTACTTGTTTCAACTCGGAGTCGGAAACCGTTTTTGCTAAAGAAGGTTTCGAGGCAGCATTCCTGAACGAGGTGATGGTTTCGTCAGTGAACTTCACTTATAGTGGTACTTTGCAAATCATGGGTCTGGCAAGCGTTGTTGGCGTCTCAATTGAAACTTTATATCCAGAACAAACAAATAAATTGTTGTCGATTTATCAAAACACATTTCATCCCAGAAATGGCAGAAACAGCGACCAAGTTCTTCGAATTATGTGGACAAATACAAGTGGGTGGCCAGATCAGTCTAAAGAATTTAAAGTAAATCACTTTGTTCCTCTGTTAAGAAAAAGCCCGCAGGAACGAAAGCCTGATGCCCATTGGAATTTGTGTCTCATAAAGAAAGCAAACGAATACCCAATGGAACTGTGAAAAAGGGTTAAGACGCCAAGGGAAAAATGCAAGATCATCTCCGTCAGTGAAAAACTCATAAACCGCACAAAAGCTATGCAAACCAACAAAGAAACACAAGAGCCGGAAACTGCGAAATTTGTCAAAGGAAAAGGGACAGTGCAAAGCGGTCGAGCAGCTAAGCGATGGCGAAGCAAAATCGATACTGTTAAGCAACAAGAAAACACTAAGACCCAACGAAAATTGGAAAACAAATGGCAACCCAAAGCGATCTTGGTCTGTGGGACACAAAGGTGAAAAAAATACCAGATAATGAGAAAAAACACAGCGCAAAACCAACACACAATCCAACGCGTGTTACGGCGCAAAAAAGGAAGATATCTGAGCAGCGTCCACGGGGCGAAAACGCTACAGTACCTGGGAAGAAAAAGAGCACGGCCCAACAAGATAGCACCAGATTACCTGCTGGAAAACTCCACAGAAAGTGGCAGAGCTGCGAGGAACGAAAGGGAGAGTAAAAGTACAGCAGAGCAACAAACGAAACACCTGGACCATTGCAGACTAAGGGAAAACTCCGAAAAGGGAACTTCCAAGGACGACATCAGTGAAGAAGCCATGGAAAATGAACGTGAAAACAGCGCGGGAGTTCAACAGTTAAAACACGCAGGAGTGACAAGAGAGAACGAGAAAAACCCTAACATAACTAGATTTGAGGACGAAACGGATAAGACAGCGATGAGCCATGAAAAGATTGATGCGGTAAAGAACAAACAGGAGAAACACAGGACACAATGTCAGCCGAGAAAAACCTTGAAGAGGACTCCCATAACGGTTGAAGTAAATGAAATTCAGATTATACCCACAGAGTTGACCAAAACATGGAAACCGACAGTGAAAAATCAAACTGCTGAACAACCCGAGGATGTTAATGGCAACAAATACAGTGATAAAGCTTACTTATTTGAGCAATACTTAAAGCGAAGGTCACCGTTACCAATTCCGTGTGCCTCAAAAAAGTTTTACTACAAACAAAACTTAAATGCAACTAAAAATAGTACGCGAACTGCACGACGGACAGAACTGCCATCACTGCAAGGGCCAAACAAGGAGATGATAGCACTTCAACGAAGTAAAGTTGACGGAACCCTCCTAGAGAATATTAAAAGTATTGAAAGCGAGCTGAACATATGTAAAGATAAAACAAAAAGAGCAGAACTAATGGGAGCTATAGATGTGGCTAAAGAAATTCAAAAGAAAATACTTCTCTCGACAATGGATGCTGCAAAAATATACAAGGAATCAAAAGCTACTTTCTTAAACAAGGAAGTTAGTGACTATTTTGCGCTATTGATACGTATGAAAAACTTGCAAAACACCTTAACATCGATCAAATATACATTGAAAAAAAGGCCTATTTGGTTGAATCAAAGGGTTCCTCGATTGGAGAAGTAGTAAACCATATAGCAACTGTTTTAGAAAATTTGCAGCTGAACAACGACGTAAATGACAATGTACAGTCAGTCCTGAAAGGTAAATTCAACGATGTTTTGCAGTATCTTGATACGAAAAGAGAACAGGGATGTTTTTGAAGCAATTATAGCAAAAATAACAAGCATAAAGACGGTTGTTTCTCTCAAAGAAAAACATTTCAAAGGCAGTATACGCGGACATGTGAGTGACTTTGATTCAAATCTGGATAAATTTAAACAAATACGATCAGATCTCGAGACAAAGGCTGCGGCAACAGAAAAAACCACTGCTCAACAACGTGCAGATGTTCAGCGAGCTACTGCGAAATTAAAAAAAGAAGTGTTTAAATCAATTGCAGATGGCCGAGGTAGAAAACTCAAATGCGAAGAATTTCCTGAGCTCGCACACTACATAGAGTTTGCATTCGGCGAAGGCGACAGAGTTCTTCGAGGTGGAGGCGGGCTAGAGGCTGAAAGGCGATTGTTGGACACAACTCTTTTTAAAGCCGCTGATAATGCTACTGTCATGCGTCATGCGAAAGAGTTGATAAATCGAGTGAGACCAGATTTTAAAATATCAACCTCCTGCCTTTATACGTACACAATGAACTACAGGAAAGGCTCAAGACAAGCGGAAAGACACCATCATGGCAAGGGAGTTAACGCCAATATTTCCCTGCACAAAGCCCCGAACACAAGCCAAAACATTTATCCAGTAAATGCACACTGGTCAACCTCACATGTTAACTACCTATTGGATTCAGTGTCTGAAAATGTAAGCGGTTGTTTCCTGGATTCAAAAGACGCGAAATGCATTGTGTGCGGGGATATAGCACCTGTTTTGAAGCCTGGAAAAAGTTGGTCAAATTTTGAAACACCTGACCACTCTTTTGACCAATCACGAGTGAATGCGGTCACACCTATGACCCACCTCTTCATGGACACACCAAAGCTCTCTGATGTTGATCTACAAATCCCGGGAACTGACAGTGTTATAAATGTCACTAGATCTGGAAAAGCAATAACTCTGATTAACTTATCATTAATAGAACCGGAGACTGTTTTCCGCGTTTTTAATGAACTGTTTCATTTAATGACTTTTCCGTCGCTTGACAAGTATTTTCGAAACCCAGTAACAGGCCAACTAAAGGAAGTTATGGGTTTTATTGTTGACAATGGACCTTCTGAATCCCCATGAAGTTTTCTTGTGCAAATGCTGCTTGTTCGGTTTTTGAAATTTCTTAACCTGGATAAGTTCACGCAGAGAGCTTTTGCAGAGTATCTCAGCAAAAGGAACCCTGTAGAAAGGGTTCATGCTATTGAAAACAGGGCATTGTCTAGTCATGGCCCTTTCTGTTCAAAAGCAATTCACGAGCATGTGTCTCCGGGAAGCAAGGAACACAAACAAAACATGGAACACATGGCAAGCGAAGTTTGCAAATGCATAGGCAATGCAATTTACAATGAGGAGCCAATACAGTGCTTTCGGGGGATTGGTGCAGAAGACAAGTTTGTCTTTAACGATGAGAGCAGCTTAAAGTCGTTTAGTTTACTTTCTGATGAGAGAAGAAGAGAGGACGAAACTACATACGAGCCAGTGAGAAATGATATATTGGAATATCTGGCAAATGTTTGGCACATCGAGAAGAACTTCAAAGGATGCTACAGCGAGGACTATCGCACACTAACATCGTCAAAAACGGCGTGTACTGACAAGTACAGTGTATCCATTTTCCGAGAAAATGAGGATTGGAGATCAGGGAAACCTCTGGAGAGATTTGATCGTCAGCCCCTCCCAGACTATGAGAGATGGAAAGAGAGCGGGGAGCTCCATTACCTCAGTTATGAGGCAAGATGTGACTTTCCAAGGGGACCTTGGGATGAGTGTCCTGGTTTGTTTCTTCCAGAAAAAATACTGGAATCTGCTTTCTGTGTCTTACCTTCTCCCCTAGAAGAAGAATTGAAGGCAATAGCCCATCTAGCCTGGATCACTGTCAACGAAGTATCACAGTTTTATGCCAAAGCGCAAAAACAATTAAGACAGCAAAAAGAAGAAGATTTGAAACGCGAGGCTTGGAAGTTGCATCCTCTCTACAAAGAAAACAAAGCAACCCTCATTGAGAGAATAGGAGGCTGTGTGAACCCGAACTTAAAGAAGTACGAACTGGTGCAGCAGATTGTGGAAAGAAGTGGCGAGGCAGAAAAGTTTGTCAGCATGCTCTCTGAAGAAGATCTATATGATGGAAATATTTCTTCCATACCCAGCAGTACGACAGGACTGATGAAACTTTCAGTGGCACATTTAAGAGCTATTCTTAGAGCCCATGATGTCCTGGAGGTTGGTTCAAAAGAAGAATTAATTGCTAGAGTTGGACTTTTTAAGGCAGGCCACCAAGAAGCAGCTTTTTCACGTGAACGTTTATCCATCCTCCATCAAATTGAAACAGCCAGGGAACTTCTACGAAACCAGGTCTCGCATTCTCGCATCATTCGTAAAAGGACATTTGCTCATGGCAAAACAGAAACACTGACCACCCGAAATAGTTGTCTCCAAGATTTGTTGAAAAGCAACCCACCTACAATCAATGAAACTTCTTCAAAGCGTGATCCAGAGATCATCTTTGCTACACTAGAAAACAAATTGTTAGAGCTAGAGGAAAAGTCACGATTAAATGTTGTCGAGCACAACCCAACAAAAATACGAAAAAAGGATAAAATGGGGCTCAAATCTTCAAAAGGTGTGCAAAAGAAGATCAGCGATGTTCGAAAATCTGAGAGGAAAAGGAAACAACCAGCAAAATTAAAGGATTGTGGCGATTGTCCAAATTTTCTCACGCATGTCGGCACGGTTGTAGATGTTCTTTGGACTGAGAAAGATCTTGAAGGGACAAACTGGGATCCTGGATGGTACCGCGGGGAGGTACAGCGATACGACGAAGATGATGACAAAATTTTTGTGTTTTATTTCAAAGATCGCGCTGTATATAGTTTAAACGTAACAGGTGCTTTTGCCGATGACATCATTCGTCCAGCTGAAAGCCAGTAACGGCTGCTGCTTGAATAACTCACTTCAAAAAGACACTGGAAAAAGAACAGTATAGTATATGTAAGATCAGAGCCTAAGTTGTTTGTCAACAAGTCTGCGACTAATTACCTGGTATTAACGCCAGCCACCTCTTGACTTGGTTTGCCCTAAGTTTGAAATTCCCTCTTTATGACTATCTATATTAACAGGAGACTCAACAGTTTATTGAGAAGTAGTTGCAAACAGTTGACAGCAACATCAAGTTGCAACAACCTAGGCTGTTGTTCTAAAATTACAAAGTATTTGGCAAAAATTAATCGAACTAAATGTTTCTTACACTGCATTGGAAACAGCATCTAGGTTCAACATAAATGCAAGTATTCAAGTTCAACACTGAGAAAGAGACATACAAGTAGACCAAGGGGCAGTTCGTCGCGCAAAACAAAGTATAAGACTCAACAAAACTCGGAACAACGAACGTTTTCATGAACTGAAAACTTTCGCCACTTTGAGTTTGTTGTGTTTTCTTTGTTTCGCCCTGACTAACTGCCCCTGGTTCTCCAAGGATGAGAAATTATTTGAAAAAACATTATTCACTAATAATTAACACCGCAGGATTCAAGGGCTTGGTAGTTGTCCGTGGTGGACTGGTAACTTGCCAATGAACGTTCTTGCTGGATACTCGTTGAGAATCACTGCATTTGTGAACCATCTTTTATACATTAGAGGCTGTCATTTGGCAAGATGAGTACAGAAAACTTGCTATTAACTCGTTAGTAACTTTTTTTCTCTTTATTACATAATTTTGCAAAAAATGCGCCGTAAAATGTGATTGCGATCGTGTTCATTTCAAGTGCGCGCAATTAAAGTTTTGAACACAAATTTTGTGAACAGCTCCAAAATTGTTTATTTTCGACTAGTTTTGTAGTAGCTCAGTTCACATACTGGCAATACTATATAATTTTACGTTTTAGACCAGCTTCTGTATACATAAGATAATAAAGTTCAGGTTAAGTATTTAGGGTAATTCGCGACTTTTAACTTACGCACGAACGCAACGTTTACAACATTGTCTCAAATACGTGCCAGACGATAGATACATGGTCTCTTATTTGTTGTTTGCTTTGAAAAATATAATTTCCAGGGGGTATGGGGGGTGTTCGACAATTTTTGGAATTTCCAGGGGGGAGGGGGGGTTACTGCGTCCTCTCTAAAATGGAAAATCCGAAGGGGTGGGGGGGGGTCCTATATGATATTCCCTCCGTGGTGGGGGTATGGATATTTCTGGAACTACACAATATTTGATTTAAACTTTGCAAATGATGGATATCCTGACCTTCCAGGCTGCTGTTCAGAAACATTACTCTTGAGTAGATCATTCACAATGATCTCCACTGCTTCTTCTGGGTTTTTGCTGCCATGATGTCCACTTCTCTTAACCTTAGAACAGTCTTCATAGATTCCCTTCATTACATAATTGAGAGGCACAACTGACTGAGCTGCACGCTGCAATGATGCATTGGTCATGTTGCCTCCCATCCCTTTACCTAGGCGTTTTAACAAAAGATTTAAGAGGCTGTCTCTCTAAAAACCGACCACTGATTTTACTTCGAAAATTCGATTTTTCTCATAAGCTGGGATTTTAAAGCCCTTACCTAGTTAATCACTAAAATGAGTTTCGTTTGATTAAAAATTGTAATTGAATTTTCCTAGGCTTAGTTAAAGTTCGGTCCGCTGGACTCAAGTTGCATGCCTGCCGAAACTGGAAAAATAGCACATATTGCCGTCGCTCTAAAAAAATTAATATTCGCTCAAAAATCCCAATTCTTTTTTTAAACTATAGACATATCACAGCAGTTTGTTTAGCCATGTTTGAATCATAATTCAATGTTGTTCCTTCAACGGCTGAAAGCAGATTTTCTACCCGTTAAATCGAGTTTTGAACCAAACACGAAAATAGCGCTACTTTGAAGGCGCGTTTTAAAAATGTGGCACCTGTTTGAGACCGCGGAACTGCATGAATAGAAAGTATAAATGACACTTAATTCAAAACAATAATAAAATTTGTCTGCCCACTAGATTTTCAAAACTAACGACCGCTTAAAGTTCGGGAAATTTTGAAAATACTTCAGTGAGTAACTGCATACTCGCCTTCGTGAAGTGCTCCTATAAATTCACGTAAATCTCTTACCTGGCTTCAAGATTAAAGTTTTGGTCCTTTGTAGCAATCCTTGAATCCTAGGTAGCATTAAAACTGCCAGCTTTTCCTTCCAGCAGTAGGTTTGTATACAAGGTACATTTACACGTTTCTGATCTGTGTCGAGCGTGACGGTCACATACTTCCGTGTTCTTTGTATTGCTGACCATTGTTTTCCTCGAAGTCGGTTTAATCATGTAGAGTCCTCTTAAAAGGTTTGTAGAAGCACTCTTTTGGACAACTCTCGGCACACATACAAGTATGAACAGTAAACGGTGATCAGGGGATCCACAGAAGGATTCAGAAATGTCACGGCCATTTTGTGTTTACAACGGGTGTTTTCGTTCCCAATCTTCGCGTGAGTATCACAACCTGATTCCCGTGATACAGAGTGGGAACTAATTTAGGGTGCCTTTCTTTAAGAAAATCCAAGATCCGAAAGAATCCGAAAATGAATTTTGCGTTTCTTTACTAAACAGATCAGTCCTATATCTCTCGGATCATGTTGTGTCAAAGGAACTGAAGTATCCACTCTGGAGGGTAGTACAGCGGGGTCTCTGTCACGGTTAACGAACGGAAAAAACTGAGGATCACGGATCACTAATATAAATATGTCGTTTTACCGAATCACGAAAATAAGCACTTAAGATACTCTTGATAATAACCTATCTAGAGAGAGTGTTTGAAGGAAGCAAATTACTGAAGGCTTAGTCAAGGCTCCATATTGCAAATCGCATACCTAAGTCACCCTCGACAGACTACTCTAACCATTCGGCTCAAATAGAGTGCTAAAATCAGTAGTATCGCTTTGTGCTCCAAGGTCCTCACGGCTTACGCAAAACCTTCAAGTCACGAATCACGAAGAATAATTTCCTAAATTCACGTTTCACGGAAAATATCAGCCAACCACTCATCACGAGAATACCCCCGTGCGACCCTCACTCCGGGAGTGGATTCTTCGGTTCTTTTGACGCACCATGATCCGAGAGATATACGATTGATCTGTTTGGTAAAGAAACGCAAAATTCATTTTCGGATTCTTTCGGATTCCCGATTTTTATTGACCATGAAGTTCTGACCCAGATTTTATTAAAGAAAGAGGCACTCTAAATTAGTTCCCAATCTGTATCACGGGAATCAGGATGTGATACTCACGCGAAGATTGGGAACGAAAACACCCGTTGTAAACACAAAATGGCCGTGACATTTCTGAATCCTTCTGTGGATCCCCTGATCACCGTTTACTGTTCATACTTGTATGTGTGCCGAGAGTTGTCCAAAAGAGTGCTTCTACAAACCTTTTCAGAGGACTCTACATGATTAAACCGACTTCGAGGAAAACAATGGTCAGCAATACAAAGAACACGGAAGTATGTGACCGTCACGCTCGACACAGATCAGAAACGTGTAAATGTACCTTGTATACAAACCTACTGCTGGAAGGAAAAGCTGGCAGTTTTAATGCTACCTAGGATTCAAGGATTGCTACAAAGGATCAAAACTTTAATCTCGAAGCCAGGTAAGAGAGTTGCGTGAATTTATAGGAGCACTTCACGAAGGCGAGTATGCAGTTACTCACTAAAATATTTTCAAAATTTCCTGAACTTCAAGCGGTCATTAGTTTTGAAAACCTAGTGGGCAGACAGATTTTGTTATTGTTTTGAATTAAGTGTCATTTATACTTTCTATTCATGTAGTTCAGCGGTTTCAAACAGGTGCCACATTTTTAAAACGCGCCTTCAAAGTAGCGCTATTTTCGTGTTTGGTTTAAAACTCGATTTAACGGGTAGAAAATCTGCTTTCAGCCGTTGAAGGAACAACATTGAATTATGATTCAAACATGGCTAAACAAACTGTTGTGATATATCTATAGTTTAAAAAAAGAATTGGGACTTTTGAGCGAATATTAACTTTTTTAGAGCGACGGCAATATGTGCTATTTTTCCAGTTTCGGCAGGCATGCAACTTGAGTCCAGCGGACCGAACTTTAACTAAGCCTAGGAAAATTCAATTACAATTTTTAATCAAATGAAACTCATTTTAGTGATTAACTAGGTAAGGGCTTTAAAATCCCAGCTTATGAGAAAAATCGAATTTTCGAAGTAAAATCAGTGGTCGGTTTTTAGAGAGACAGCCTCTT